>NDXB01019906.1:15056-29732 GCA_002631895.1 Agapornis roseicollis | reverse complement strand
CTTATTGTTATTATTTTTTTATTTTAATATTTTTTTTTTTTTTTTTTTTTTTTTCTATCATAGGACACATGCAGATTTCCTTTCTGCATCTTTTACTTTTTCTGTGTCCTGGAGTTTGACATTTATTAATCTTCATATTCTGTATCACACAGTTGTCTTCAGAGCTCTGATAAGTATTTAGAAATTTACTTGTTTTTTGGTTCCTGCAACTCAGATGTTGCTGTTAGGATAACCTTGGAAATGTCATAATATCTTTTAAAAACAACTTTCATAATATTTTTGCTGTTGTACTTTGAAATAGTTTCTGAATTTAATCATAGAAGTTACACTGTCATGGTAACTTTAGAAATGCTACACAATTGTGGAGATAAAGTAAATAAAATAAATGTTTCATTATGATATCTGTAGCAATAGAGACTTTTTCTAAAGCTTTACATTGTAGAAAAATAAACACACATGAAAAACAATAGTGACTAATTCTGCAATTTCCTTTCCTATTAGTTTTTTACATACTTAAGTAAATATCACTGGAATATTTTTATGCTATTTATGGAAACCACATAAAGATGTGGAGGCTTTCTAAGTATTTAATTTCAGACATTAAATTCTTTTTTGCAGAGAGTATTTAGTCTAAGAAGAAGATATTAATAGCTCTGAATTTACCTTCATGAAATGAATGATTCTACTGGAAACAAATGATTTCGAAATTGACATCACAGTGCAACCAGGCTACACTTCTGCTCTAGCTAATGGCTTATACAATAACAAAACTGATAATGTTTAACACTTACGGATTCCCTGGAAACCACATCAAAATATTGGAATAGATGTGTTGTAAAAATGAATATTCAAAAAAAAGTTTGAAAAAAAGAAAAAATGAATAGAAGCATTTTAGTGCCAAGTCTTTGATTCAGACTGTCAGTTTTTCCTGTAGACCTGTCTCCTAGGTTAATAACAACTGAAGCAAGTTACAGATTACTGAAAATCTGTTGTGGTACGTTTTGATTTATAACTTTGTTTATGATATTTATTGGCTAGCCTGGATATACAAGTAATATCTAGAGAAAAAAAAAGAAAGCACTACTGGGAAAAATATTGTTAAAAAACAAAGGGAACTTCCATTCCCCAGCACACAGTTCTGAACACCTTAAAATTGAAGCTTAATATATTTCAATTTATCTTTTTCTTTCTTTTAAAAAAAATATGTAAGAATGCTAACTATTTAGAGTATAATTTTTTTGTCTGTGTGTGTTTGTATGCAAATATACATATAATACATCTATAGCTATCAAAATAAACATGACCAGTGAAACAGGGATGAGAAGAACAAATTTTTGAGAACAATCTGTCCAGCTGGAATCTCACTAATACTGGAGAGCTTTGTGTCTCCACATCCACTCTTACTATCTCCACCTTTTGGGGATGAAGGTGCTACTGTCATTCCCATTATTTATCCTGATTAAAGTAGCTCCTATCACTATTGTACCAGCATAACATACAAATCATATAATTGTGGACTTAGTTGTGCTTATGTTATCTTTTTTTTACCTTTTAAAATTGTGGTAACTAAAATTCCTCATGATACAAAATCACCCACAGCTGCTATTGTATCAGAAAGTATCTAAGAGTATCTAAGAAGGAAGGCGGCATAACCATAAAGAAACACAAATTGTTTTCCTCATGCTCTTCAGATGATGTTTGTTAATTTTTTGATGGCAAAAATCACACCAAGATCTTATTTACACTTAGCCAGTATTAAAACCATGGAAGTCTATACAGTGTTAGCATATTCTTCTCTCCAAAATGTAATATCACTAGCTTAAGAACAAGAAACCATGTTAATACTTCACTCTTTCTTCAATTTCATGAAAGAAAGAGCTTTCCCACCATATATGCCACATTCACTCCTCACAAAAGTTTCAGTATTATTTCTTTATTCAGAAATAGACCTGAAAAGAGATCAGTTAGGAAAAACGTTTCCTTGTCATTAAATAAAGGAATTGTTTCTGTTGAAAAGCTGGGAAATGAATGTGTAGTTGTTTCTTTGTTGCTCTAGGCTCCTAAAGTCATAATTGAAATGGGCCTTTCTAGATGTGATTCAAAGCAAAAGCCAACTTAGCCATTCTGAATTGCCTTCTGGAGAAATCACTCTCACACACTGACTATAGGTGAAGTTTAAGAAAATGAAAGTCTCCAAGACAAGTAAGCCTTCCTGAATATTCTCTAAGGCACTCTTGAAAATGTTACCTTATGAATTTAATAGAATTTATCTTTCCTTCTCAGAGGTACCTCAGTCATCTGAAATTGTGCTGTGACAGGTAATTTTTAGTGAGCGTTTTCTGTATCTTCTCTGGCCATAATAGCTTCTACACCTAAATTTATTTCCTGCTTCTTTGGCCTGTTTTCCTCTTTCCCCTTGTTCCAGAGAGATCACAAAGTCTGGAAATTTCTGATGCCTTTGAATGTTTTCTGAGCCATGTTGCCATGTATAATTGATCTTTCTAGCATCTTGATTGTAGAAGAATTAGCAATTTTCTCTTCTAGAATCTAATAGCCCATTCAAAGACAATGTTCTTTGCAACTGGTGTTGTATGAAATTACAATTATGAATGAACTTTAATGATGAATATAATGTTTTCCTAACTCAATTAATATCTTCATACTTCATTCAGCTGACTGTTTGGTATCTGGCACTGGCAACTGCAATTACAGAGTCACTGATAAAGGCACTTTTATAGAGGAGTAATAATGACAAGAACCATCTCATGCCATATTCACAGAAAAGGCTTCTACTCTTGACCTCTGCCTGTCTTAACACAGTGCTGGTATATTTTTTTCTTCTATGGTTAGAAGTTACTCTGTTGTCACATCTGAAACATTTCCTTTTTTAATTTAGTAGTGGCAAGAATTTACTAATCCATGTCAATAAAATGCTTTTGGAATAGTGGTTTTCTTTCATTCATTAGAACTAGCCAGGATTGATGAGTAGGTGGCGATTTTGAGCTACTGTGAACAAAATCAGCTTCCTTTGTTTCAGTTGCCCAGAAATGTTTCATTTCTACTAATTCTGAAGGCAGTTTTCTGTGCTGAGTCAACATTTCCCAGTGAAACTTCCTTAGATTTTTGTCATACTTTGCCTTTGAGAACATAGCTTTGTTAAAATTCTTGGACAACCATGTTTAAGAACACCATTATTATGGCTGTCAGAAAAAAAATTCTGTGGCCTCCTAATGATCTATCTGCTTTTATGATACAAAATGCAGACTAAAATTAAACTTACTTTTTTCTTGCAATAACTGCTTTTCTTTTGTGAACTCACTTTTTGTCAAAAAAATCCAACCCATCAAAAGCAGAAATTTGCAGCAGAAAAACTGAAAACAATTACCAATTTCTTGGATCTATAGTTTTTGAGGTATTTTGTCAACAGCTACCTGCCCATTGTGGGGCTCTTGGCCAGATATTACTCCAAAGTACACTTTGGCTAAAGATTTTTACAATGCATCACAGTGTCTCATGGAGTGGGAAGACTACAGTACATTACAGGAAATACAACTTGGCATTAAGAGTGATGTCAAGACATGACATTTCCTACGAAGTCAGAGTCATTGTATAGCTTGTCATTGCATAGATTTCACTGAATGTCATTGTCCTTAAGTCTTCAAATCTTTCTATTTTCCTGATTTGCTCAGTACCTGGTGTGTATGAGGGTGTCTGGGATGAGCTGAGAGAAGCTATATTGGACAAATTAATGGTGTTACCTTAGTATCTAACTTTCAAACTAGAGCTTCCTGCTTTGCAATTGAAAATGTTATTGATCCTTATTTCTAAATATGTTAAAAATGGATGGACATATTCATGAATATTTAAATTATTTGCAACACAGTCTGTTTAACAATTTATGGTGCTTACATAAAGTTTTTTGAGTAAGTTTAGCTCTTATGCTAGCAGATATGTAATGGCATAATTCATTATGAATATCATTCTTGGAGTGTTTAGGCTTTTGCTTCAGTAGTATTGGAAGTTGTATGTACTCTCTTTTGGGTGGAGCTTGAAAAAAGATTAACAATGTTTTGTATTTCCTCTTATATGTGCAACATTACACATCTGTAATTGCATTTTTCACATTCAGCCACTCAAAACACATAATTTTGTATCTACAGGTTTAGAATCGTTAATTCTCACTAAATGAGAAAAATCTGCTTGAATAAGATGGGTGCCTACCACAGATGGGTATCTTATGTCAAATATAGCTGGTAGCCATCAGCTTCACAGAGGACTCCAGAGCGCTAAAAGAGTAATCTAAAACGGTGGCATTGAAAAACCCAGTTAATAGTGATAGATGTCAAATCTTTGTAATATAATGCAAACAAATCTGAGAATTCACTGTTAACAGAGAAAATGAAAAGTGTGTTTCATTCTTTTGACTGCATCCTTTTTTACAGTCTTTCATAATTCACCTATAGTTTTTTTGAAATAGATTTTTAAGTGGAAGCTCTTTCATATATTCCTGTCAACAATCATGCTAGGGGATTATTCCTGTCAATATTCATATTATATTTTAGAGCTAATTGTCTGGATGTACAAAGTAAGCACATTATCATTGCTTTATCTCATGATATATAGCAGATTTTCATTCAATTGAAAAATTACTAATTTTCACTTACATAACAATTGTATGTGTGTACATATAAATGCAAATTTAAGAAAAAATATTTTATCGAGAGAAGTGGAGTTGCAAACAGCATGCAGATACTGTTTACACAAAAGGTCATATATGGCTTATGAGTAATACTGTAATAATAATGTAAAACTGAAAAAATATTTAGATTTCTAGAAAAGGCATATGACAGCTTGGGTCTGAGCACCCATTTCAATTTTCCTGAAAACCTGGACTACTTGCCAAGGCCTTTCACATGTCTAAATTTATGAATTCATGACTGAATTTATGTATTTAATAAAGCAGTGTTAATACCTGACATTTATCAACCATACTTCCTCAGGCATCTCAAATTGGATCTCATGCCATATTACTTGTACTAATTAAAAAACAACATGCATAATATCTTGATTTCAGCTGGTACCCACAGTACCTTGAGTTTTATAGATTCAATTAACTCACCTATAAGAAACCCATCACAAAACACAAATCTTTGAAAAAATTATTTATAATAATTTCATATTACAGAACAAATAAGATCTAGAAATGCATGAAGACCACCAGTGTAAGTGACACTTATACACAAACAGAACTCATCTCTTCTTTCAGTCTTTTAGCTTTTGTACAATAAAATAGCTGTAATTAAATCAATACTGGAGATGAAGAATATATGGTAGATCAGTTCATTAGCTGGAGAAAATGTTAAGCTTTTAATTGTTCTCTGTGGCATTGCATCTGACCCAAAGCAGGTGAACGTATAACAGATTCAAATATTCCCTTATACAAAAAAAAACTTAAGTGGTTGTTTGTCTTGTTTTAAATGATTCAAAAATTATTAAATGTGAGAAATATTTCTAGAGATACAAGGGATCAGACTGTCTCATCAGAAGGTCAAAGGTTGAATGAGTAGCATTGATCTCCTTTAGTGACAGGATCTGACAGAAGCAACTATAGGTGATCAGCTGATACCTTCTGAAGATGAGATAAGAAAAGACTAATTTGCAAGTGTAGTCTTGCCTTTGATCTGTCTGAGTTTTTTAAATAATGAGGTTGAACTCTGGTCCAAAATTTTCATTTTTTTAGTGTGAGATGGCTTTAATGCACTTTGAAAATGAGAGGGGATTCTGCCAGCCTTAGAGAGGTTTTCCTGAATTTGCTGACAGAACAGTCAGCAACATGAATTTCATGGCCTTGGAGAATTTTTAGATATTATCTAGCATTTAGTGCAACTGTTAAAATAATCGTGTTTGTGCAGTAATATTAAACTTTCAAAACCTACCTTTTCTTACATTTCCATTTTTATAAATTTATGAAGCAAAGCAAAACTAGAAATACTGAGTCAGTTACTTGAGTATTCCTTTGCTTTCCTCTGGTATCAGTGGAAAATTGTGGCTGGTAAATTATGATGGCCTGAAGTCTGCTAAACAGTCAGTAGAATGAGCACTGTCTTGCATTTCCCAGAACTGCAAGCAACCAAAGGCTGCGTCTGGCACAAAGAGCCTAAATAGATTGTGTACATTAACAACACCAGAACATAGTGCACATGTTGAAAAAGTAATCTCATTTTGTTCTCACAGGTTCATGTATAGTTAGTAATATATTTTGAGTAGATATTTTTAATAGGCATTAACAAACAAATTACACGTGTATTATAGTATAATATGAATATTTTATAAATGTCAAAAGATATTGCCTTTTTTACAGTATGGAATATGTTAGAGTTTGAAATAGGAGCAAAACAGCTATTCATTTGGTTGCTTAAAAATTGGGTATATTCTTTTGATTTTGTGTATGCACAGGTGGTGAACTCTGAACTTATCTAGCAAAATTATTTTTCTTTCTATCATAAGTATCTTGTAGAACTTGATAAAAATATATATAAATTATACTAAATGCTGATTTTAACAATGAATACTAAAATGATTAAACACAAATTATCTTTCTAGTTTTTATGTTTGACAGAGAAAGAGCTTTTGGGTTTATGTGAAAACAAAACTTCAGGTGCATTACATGACTTTATGAACCTCAACTCAGTTTTGCATACTCATATTGCATTTCTGCTGAATCCTTTCAGTTCAGAAAAAGTTCAAACAAGATAAAATAGTTTGCTTACCCAGATCCTATTCCTGGATTGGTGTCTATGATGGCATTAAAGAATAATTTTTACCATCCACTCATATAGTCTCAAAATGTATTTTTTAAAACTTTCATAAAATGACCTTAACCTGAGATCCACGCTCACCTATGGAAGGTTAAACTTTAATTCCCACCTATTAAGGGTTTGACCTAAAGGATTTGGGAGTTTTATTGTTGTTGTTGTTTGCTTATTTGTGGTTTTGTTTGTTTGTTTGGGTTTTTATTTTGTTAGGTTTTTGTTTGGTTGGTTGGTTGGTTTTTTAAATAAAATCTGTGGTGTATCTGAGTCCTGTAAGGATCTTCAAACAGTAACTGATTCCTTGGTCTACTTACCAAAATTCCATTTAGCAAAAGGTAAAAGAGAAACTGTCATCAAAGGGAGAATAGATTACAGGTCTGAAGAAGAGCTTTTAGCTCATCTATGTCTTTCACTGATATCAGTTGGTGTAATAAACTACAATTGCTCTCTGCAAACACTGCCAAGTGAGTGCTAAAACCACGCACAGGCAAATGAAGCTAGAATTTGAAATGCCAAGAGTTTCTTCAGACCTTTTTTTATTTTTAGTTTTTACTTCCAGGGACCATGACTATTCTAAGCACAAACAGGAGAAGCTAATATGCAGCTTTAACATTTGAATTGCCCAACTGATCATTTTGTAGTTACATCTAATAGGTAAAAATTATGTTCTGCATGCTATATTCTGAAAAAAGTAAGGTTTGAATTTTTGGCAACAGTACTATTTAATTCCCCAGTGAAGATGTCTGGAAAAGACTGTTGGAAAATCTCATAGGGACTGCAGAGTTTGGAATTGAAAAGCAGCAGTGCAATTAGATATGAAGCCTTTTTTATTGAATGGGTATGTATCATCTAAATCAAAACAGCCACTTTTATCTTCCAGCCAACTCCAGTTTTGGTGCACGAAATGCCTACCAGCAATGGACACAGTGGCTCTGTTAACATGGGAAGACCACTGGAAACTCAGCTGGGATAGACTACAAATATATGACTCATTTGTGAAAACTAGTTGACAGGAATCTTTTAAAATTACCCCCTCCACATTCTTACTCGTAATCTCCTGATACAATGACAGCAAGATTTTTACAGCCTATAAGACTTCATAGCACTTGAAAACTAACAGTTTTGAACAACTGACATTGTGTTGCTGTGAGATGGAAGCAGAGCAGAAGTCAATAAAGACTATACGGTTTGATTGTTTCGTAAATGAAGATCTATAAGAACTGAAAACAATATAGTTTTATTGGCAGGCTAGTGTTACTTAAAAATGTGACTTGAAGAATGTGAAAAAGTATGGAAATACGTCTGTGTTATCAAGAACAAGACTAAAGCATGAACAACTCCACTTATTTAATTAGAATGTCTTCGTAAAATATAGATTGCTAATATTAACTTGTACTTTATGTGTCATTTCCTTTCTTCATAGCATATAAGGCCTGACAGATTAGTCTGAGACACAACTTATTCTTGCACTTTTTTTAGTAAATGTCGACATAGTTGGTTTCCCCCATATTTAAAAGTAGCTACAGTTGTACTATACTAAATGAAAAGAATAATAATATTAGAAAATAATTATAGTGGACATAATTGTAATTCAACAATTTCCAGGAAAATGAAGATGCAAATGGTCAGACATTAAAAGTGCTTTGTACTGAGTGAAACTATGGAGAAATTTTATGTCACAAACATTTGTTATATAAAAGAACAGTTTGATATTAACTGTTTCATTATAGTATAGAATCATAGAATTGCTTAGGTTGGAAAAAATCTTTCAGACCATCGAATCAAACCATCAACTAGCACTGCCAAGTCCACCACTAAACCATGTCCTTAAGCATCACATCTGCGGGTTTTTTGAATACCTCTAGGGGTGGTGACTCAACCACTTCCCTGGGCAGCTTGTTCCTGTGCTTGACAAACCTTTCAGTAAGGAACTTTTTTCTAAAGCTGTCTTGGTGCAATGTGAGGCCATTTCCTCCTGTTCTGTCACTTGTTACTTGGGAGAGGATACCAAACCACACCTTACTACAATCTCCTTTCAGGTAGTTGTAGAGAGTGGTAAGTTATCTTCTCAACCTCATTTTCTCCAGGCTAAACAAGCCCAGTTCCCTCAGCTGGCCCTCATGTATCTGTAAGTGAATATATATATTTATTTTGCCATAATAAAGAAATAATAACAAGTCACTTTTCTAATATCAACCATGAACAAACATTTGGAAAATAAACATTTATTTTCTTCTCAGAATAAGTTCTCACATTCGAGCTGTATGTATTTATACTCATTAGAGATAAAGTGTCACTGATATACACAGAATAAGACTCAGCAAAATTTCTTAATATTAACAAAGAGTAATGATGATGACGTTAATGGGCTTAGAAAAAGGAAGTTTACTTGGTTAAACTGTTCAAGTGAGAAAATGTGTACATCTGCATGTCACTATGTGACAGACATTACTGAAAGTTTCTTCTTGCAGGCATAATGCAGTGTTTTGTCTTTAGTCACATCCTGGTTATAGTGTTTTGTCTTTATTCCTATCCTAGTTGTAATGTTTTGTCTTTAGTCTTATCCTGGTTTTCCCTTAAAAGAGATTTTTAGCTTTACCTCTTAAAGTAAATTGATTTGCTTTTATGAGTTTGTATAGGGTCTGAGTTTTTAAAGAGGAAGTAATAACATTTATAAAATATTGATAGAATTCACGAAAAGGATGATTATCATGATGTCATGAATAACATTACTATCATGCTTAATTTCAAAGAGAGAGATAGGTATTTAAAAAAACCCAACCCTAACCAAAAGCCAACAAAAACCCCTCCAATGTCTCTACTTTTTTGAAGGTATAAACCGCTGTAATGAAATAACTATTCCTATTTCTCTTCATATATACAATAATGGAAATTTCTTAAGGTATACTTTATAAATGATAAATACCCTCGAGCAGACTGAAAAGTAGCACGAAGTCTATTATTAGAGATATTCCAAAGCATTAGGTTTCTAGTTTGCTTGGCCTCATATTGTGCTTCTAATATATTTTACATCATATAAACTAAGCATGACATTAGTTGAAATTCAGCTTTCATAGTCAAGTATATTAAAGCTCAAAGGTAGGCAAATGTTGATTTTCTATCAAAGATAGCCCTCCTGAAATTACACAGCTCTACATTCAGTATTTACATATTTATCTAACTTGAAATATGTTTAAAACTTTATTTGCTTAAATAAAACTTTTATTTTTTCATTAAAAAATTTCTAAAAATTAATAGATAGAAACTCTTTTATCCTCATGTTATTTGTTCAGATGCGTCTTGACTATTAACGACTAAATGTTGTTACAATGTGATGGCAACTAAGCGAATTCATCTCTTTGCAGCTGTCAAGGATATGTTCATATCACAAAAAATTCTTCTCCATGGCCTATAAGCAGAATGATCTGGTAGCTAAACACCTTTTTATGCTGTTGAGTGCATAAAGCCATATATATCTATCCTTACATATCCACTAATGTATAGATTTTCAGGGTTTTTTTACTTTGCAAGAATATGGACTGAAGCTTAAGAGGAGGCCAGCCATTAAATTTCACTCATCAAAACTGGTAATTTTTACAGTTACCACTGTAGGAGCAAAGGCAGTGCAAAGGAGCTACTGGCCATCTCTCTGAAGTTCGTTAATGGGTCCTGGTAGAACAAGTTGTTCAGAACTGCACCACCTCTGTATTTCGTGTTATCTCTTATTATATGTTTAAATAGCACAATTTATCCTGAGCTCCTGTTATGATTTCTCATAAATCTGATAGAAGGGTAGATTTAAATGCAAGGAGAGCTGTTTCTTTGGAAACTAGTCAGTAGAGGCTGACTTATAGAAATCCAGACTGACCTAGAGAAATGCTGTGTAGACACACTTGTTCCCAGGTCTGTCTGATCATAGCCTTTCATTGTTTGGAACGATCCTATGTAATCTGCTTTGATTATTCTAGGGAAGAGAGATTTGCAGTGTTGTTTTAGAGTATGACTCTGCAAGAAATGTAATTACTTCTTTGCACAACAATTCAATATTTTAAAACTTGGCGTCATACTACTTTGAAATAATTCCCTCCTTTTTCTTCCCAAATCTCAAACTCCTCTGGAAAACCTAAACTCTAGTGTCTCTGAATGTGGAGCTGTCAGAGTGGCTTGCTGCCTTTCAACTGTAATCCTTGGAAAATTTGTGGCCCAAAACTGACTGAAAGCAGCAAGTGTCAAAATACATCTGACTTGCAGGATCTCACAATATTTCTACCTCCAGCTTTCTACTTGTGCTTCTGGAGACTGAATTAGTTTTTGATAAATTTGTTGTTAAGGAATCAACATTTTTCAACATAAAAAAGACAAAGCAAACAAATTCTGTCAATACATTTCTAAAACAGTTGCAGTCATCCTGCTTTTCAGTTTAATGAGACTGCTGAGAAACAATGGTTTGATTAATGAATACAGTGTGCTTTATTTAGAACTTAAGATGGGGACTTCTATACATACTACCAGATGAGGTCCCTTTCATAGACCTCAAACTTTATTAACAGCTAATCAGAGTATCCATATGATCATAGCAGACAAAGGTATGGATTGTTGTATGGCTTCTGATGAATTCCAAAAGACCTTTTATACTGATTCAGAGATCCATCCTTAAGATAATTTTTTGCCAAAAACATAATGCAATGTAAAATTTTATGTAGAAATTTTGAACACTAATTTTTACATGACAGTAAACTAGCACCTATCACAAAGAAGACAGCTGAAATGCACCAAGTGAGTGTGCCTTGCTGTGAAAACTGTGTGGCTTTCAAAGTTAATATTACAAATAGAATACTGTAATTCTCTAGACAAAAGGTAATAAAGATACCTGTGAATAAAGGGCATGGACTCTTTGCCTGTAATAAATGAAAAAAAAAGAGTTTTGAGAGGGCTGCATCAGTGCTGAGTATCACAAAACCTTGGCATTTCACACTGTGTCCATGATGGCCAAGACATTTATCCACATGTGCAAACTGTTCTGGACCCTGTCAGATCTTTCAGCTTCACTTTAATCACTGTGATTTGTAAGCCAAATTTATTTAATTCTTTTTTCTTATACCCTTCCTATCTCCCAAAACAGAAGTAGAGAATAAGAATCAGTGGTTATTCTATCTGAAACTCCCTGAACTTGTAAAAAGTAATATGTAGCTCTCTCTTTATGACATATGATGTATCATAGCCTGTGGCTATGATGAAAATTAGGAGACCAGAAAACAGCAAGACATGAAACTGATTGTGACATTCAGAACAATATAGTTTTGAGACATTCTTCAGAAAAGCCAACTTCAGTTTCTTTTTGCAATGAATGTCCCTTGCTTAGGTAGCCATGGAACGGCATACTGTAAGATGGAAGAGTTTCTGTTCCTCAGTACCAAATGTAATATGGGCCACACATGCTTTTTAGTATTCATCAATCCTGGAAACCATATTCTTAGAGCATTGACATCCCTCACCTTAGTATTTGCCTCATTAGTTACTTGGAAATGATATAACAGGTAATATTTTCTCTTGCAGACTTAACAGCTGAGTAAAGAATTGCATATATATGGGCTAATGATGTGTTGAGGCTACTGCTTACTGACAGCGAACATTACATCCTTTGTTAAGGTAGGGTTCACAGGTCTTTGTGTGTATAGCCACATCTCAATTATCAGTGCTCTGTAATCTGATCAATGGTCTGTTACCCCCATATTTTAGCAGTCAACACTGTGATTTTTAATTAAAGTCAGCCATTTGTGTGAAATGATTACTCTGTTCATTATCTTGACAATTTCATTACTGTATCAGGTAAAATAAAACATTTATAGCAAAGGAAAAATATATGAGCTATTGTAAGGTTTGAGGAGGTTCATCTCAGCAGTTGGCTGAGGCTGTTATCATCAATGGAACAGGTCACAGTTCCTGGTATACCACATGCCAGTTATTTCCTTTTAAATGAATTATACATATATTCATTAAAATTCACCAAGTACTTGAGGAACATGAACATTACAAGCATTTGTACCCTGCTTGCACATTCACAGTAGTGATATGCATGTGTAGCAGTGCTTAGAAGAATTTGACTATGAAAGGCTTTGCATGCATGTTCCACATTCAGTATGAGAAAGCTATTCGTGTGACTTTGACCTCGCACCAGCTGACAATTGAAGAATCAAACTTTGCTCTTTAAAGTGTACTTCTATGTACTGCTTATGAATCCCAGTGAAGTGTATGCCCTAGGAGCAGCTGAAACATTTGTTCATGTTTAGGTCTGGGAGCTTGAGTGGGAGGACAAAGTACGGTAGACGAGCACTAAAGAGGACAAAGTAAGGTAGGCAAACACTAAGCCCTGAGACAACCCTATTTATGAAAAGTTTTCTATATACCACCATGTACAAACCACCAAATGAAGTTATCATCAGGCCCTTTTTACTGGATCGATTACTATTTTTCTGGTGCTGATATGTCAACAGCAGCTTAGCTTGCAAAGACAGTCACAGAGAAGTGGAATAGAAGGGAGCACTGGCACATGGCCTCTCTTTGAATACCATGGAGCTGTTTCTGTTATGTATACGGGTGTGATGCCCAATTTTAAGATATCTAGACTGTTGACAGAGGCCATTCATTAGAGTGCATTGGTCAGTTTTCCTAAGGATGAGAGAATATAAAAATGGAAGGAACTGGGGAAAGAAGGAAAAGCATGTGAAGAGAATGGTCTGGGTTTCTCAACATCAGGAAAATGATGTTCTTTCCATTGAAGATTCCAGCTTTAATTTTCAAAAGGACATAATAACATTTTCCTTAGCATTGAATGCGATTTTTCTTAGCAATTTTCAGTAAGCCAGTAGAACATAGATTTATTGCTTTTCATCATTAGGAGCATCTTCAAAATGATTCAGTGAGAAAATTTCTCATGAGTAAGGTTTAGTGATTAGGAAGAGCTACATGTGTATTCTGGCTAATTTACATTTCAAAGAGGTCCATCCTCTTCACACTGAGATCATTCAATCTCCACCTCTTGTGCTACAAGGTCTGGCTATAGCTTTGTTGTTTTGGGAATTCAAGCATCTCAACATTCTGACTTGCTGGGCAAGTGTTCTACTTACTACTTGTTGCATAAAAGATGGAAACTCAATAGCATCCATTCTCCTTGCAATATAGTGTTGTACTATCAGTGTTACTTAGAAATTTTTAGACCACTGTTATCAGTTCTGAGCTTGTTCCAGCTCTGTGTTTCTGTATCCAGACTGTGAACCAGAACGTTGAAAACTGGTACAGTTTGCATGTTCACACTGAGTCATGTGTCTGCAAGGAAAAATTTGTTAACTCTAGGAAATGTTGCAGACTGCATACAGAAGGACTGTCCCCATTCCTTTCCCCCAGTTTGTTTATGTTCCAACAGACTTTCTGAATTGCAGGATTCCAGTCTTTCTCTAACTCAAGTGACAAATTCCCAACTAAAGCAAAATTTGGTATGTGTGTATAGCCTACTACAAGAACCCATGTACTTTAATGACTCTTCTGCGCAGTTTTGTTATAAAAGCTGCAAAGCAAAAGTAGGAACTGCAAGAACTGCAGAAAAAAGATATTTGATGCTACTTTCTGTGGTCTTGAGGGCTCTCTGCAATAGACGTCCTACATCTCCCTTTAAAACACATTTGTGTATACCTAAGCACGTGACAACTGTGAGGCTGCCCCGTGTACTTCTTTGTTGTCTTGTGTTGTGTGCGCTATCCATGGGATATTGCTTAAATATCTTGACTACAGATACAGGATGTATCACCAAAATAAAATAATTCTTGTCACTAAAAAAATTCTTTTTTTTTTTTTTTTTTATTGGGGA
>NDXB01019906.1:0-12518 GCA_002631895.1 Agapornis roseicollis | reverse complement strand
AAATTTTTTTTTATAATTTTTTTTTTTTTTTTTTTTTTTTTTTTTCAAGAACTGTTTTTTAAATTAGACAACTCCAAGTTGTGTCTTAGTCTTTGGTGTATTAATCTTAAACATGCAAATGTATAATCTTTGTCTGTGTTCAGAAGTCATAACTTATTACAGTAATCTTAAATTTTACCTTCTTAAAGTGTTTGTCTTTTACATGTGTCATGGTTTAAACCCAGTCATGCAGCTTGTTCACTCACTCAACCCCCCTTTCTTGACCTCCCCTGCTTCCAGAGGGATGGCGAGAAGAATCAAANGATATGTCATGGTTTAAGCCCAGACAGTAACTCAGACCCATGCAGTCACTTGCCCACTCCTCCCACTTCTTCCTTCCTCCACTCCCAGAGTGGTGAGAAGGAAAATTGAACCAATCTAACTCCCACAGGTTGAGATAAGAACAGTTTAGTAACTAAGGTATAACACAAATCACTGCTGCTACCACCAATAATAATAATGATAATGGAAATAACAAGGGAAAAGAATACAGCATCTCACCAACTGCCGACTGATAAATCACGACACCCCACCCCAACTGAGCACCGACAAAACACCTCCTCCAGCCCCCCAGAGCACCAGCCCTCCCAGGTAACTCTCAGTTACATCCTGGGCATGACATGCTATGGTATGGAATACCTCTTTGGCTAGCTTGGGTCAGGTGTCCTGTCCCTGCTTCCTCCCAGCCTCCCCTCCTCCCTAGTAGAGCGTGAGGCTCACAAAGTCCTTGGTCAGAGTAAAACATTTGAGCAGTAACTAAAAACATTCCTGTTATCAGTTTTATTCCCAGGCTGAAACTCAAAAACATAGTGCTGCACCAGTTACTATGAGGAAGAAAAAGATGACTGCCACTGCTAAACCTGGAACAACAGGTCAGTAACAGAAACTGAAAATAATACTTTGCTTACACAACATAGCAGGAATCTATTAGTGTAGAAATTGGCATGTTTCTATTGCTCAGTCTTGATCTTGACTTCTGACTCATGCTGTATTGTACTTAGACACTTCAAACAGCTCTGGTATATAGCAGACTAGGTCACATAAGGTTGAAATTTGAGAAATTAAGAATTATTAATGCATTTGTTAAGGCTACTGTTAATGCAATACATTGCTTCCGTTACACTATAGACAAGATCAGTCTACAAGGAGGAGAGAATCACAGATAGAAAGGTAGATTATTTTTTAGAAGCTGTTTGGTAATAGCTTGAATATACCTGAAAATACTCTGTCCTGAAGCCCTGCTTTTCTACTTATCTTTGATCAGCTGAATGGCTACAAAGGATAATATTTTTCTGTTTAATTCAAAAATGGCAGATGCTGTAGCACTGTTCCTTAAAAAAGACAGGGCAGGTGTAGTGTGTGTGTGTGTATTTGATATCAATATAGTCCCTTCACCTCCTAGACAGTGAAGAATCACTATGTTTATTGGGACTCAGGAGAGATACCTAAAGTAAGCAAATCCAAATCCAGGTCAAAATGAAATGGAATTACAAAAAGTTTTAAGTGCTAAAAGTTGTTAAAATATTATTGAGGATGTGTTAAACACTTTTTATTTTTTTCTTTGGCTTTATTTTATAATATTCTACCTAAATCATATTTGGTGCACAATTGAAAGAGACTGTGTTTAAAGAGCTTGGTATACAGTCCCCTTCTTGTGTTTAAAGAGCTTGGTATACAGTTCCCTGCTTGCCAAGGTGACATATGCCATAATATCCAGTAAGTAATCCTTTTCTAGAGCACATATGTTGAGTACATATGGATACTAGTAAACTGCAAGATGCCATTAGAAATAGTTTGGAGGATTTTACCTTTTGAGGATTTTACCTTTTTGAGGACTTTACCTTTTTGAGGACTTTTAGTATTTATAAATGCCGATGACATTGAAGCTAAAATCTAGCTGCAGAGTTGTGTGCCATAATTATAACAACAGTAGTAGTAGTAAAACCATCTTTTCACATGTTTCCAAATCCCAATTTAATTTGCTTGTCTTAATCTTGCATGGCATTATGAAATTGCACTTTTTCATCATGTTTACACCTGCCATCCCTAATACATTACCAGGTGTGAGATTTATGAGTGGAGCACATGAGACCTGCCACAGTTAATCACATTTGTAACCTTTCAGATACACTGCAGAATTTTCTTGCTGTGAAACATGTTTTACCTTTTAATGTCTGCTGAGCATAGTTCTAACACAATAGTGTAATTTTTTTTGTTTTGTATTTCAAGTTCAGCCATCAAATAATGCCTTAATTATTATTCTTTCGTATTTTTTTTAATCAAAGAACTATTTGTATTTCAAGGAAATCTTGAAGTAGTAAAAGAGAGATAAGCATATATTAACCTTTTGTGGAATGAAAGATTCATGTGGACAGATGTGAATGAGGTCATACTCTCACTACCATGCATCATAATACTGACAGATAATTTATATCATATTATTTTTAGAATATAAAAGTATTAGTTCAGAAGTTTAGGTTTAATAATTTGCAACTTTTAGTGAAATCTCAAAAAATCACTTGAGAGTACTCTACAAATGGCAGTCAAGCTACGTATCATTGAAGCTATTCATGTACTTGTATAACTGATTGAATCTAGGCTGAAAATATGTATTAATTTTTAAAATTAAGATTAAAATTTTTTTAGCTCAGAACTATGTTAGAAGTCTACTGATTTTTTTTTTTAATTACACTTTTAAGAATGTGGTTCTAGATTCTATTATAAATCATTCTTGCAAAAATTTGGAATGTACTTAGTTTAAAAACATCTTCTCATTACCTATTTGCTGTTACAGGAAGAATTTAGGTAAGAAATGCAAATCATGCAGCTGCTTATACAGGTCACTATGACTGCCTTTGCCATTACTAACAAAAGGCTATTGCCTATTCATTGACCTCACAATGCAAGCTCCTACAACTTGCCCTGGCTTGTTTTGGTCAAGCTGATTTCAGCTTGTTTTAACTGTGATAACTATTGCTTACCAGTCAGGCAACTGCCAACCAAGTTATAAATTATAAATAGTCATTTTGATAAGAATTAAAATGTGGTGTAGAAGAGAGATCAGTATGGTACTGGCAGCCCTAGACAGAGAACGCTGAGCATGATATTCAATAACTGGTGAGGTACAACAGAGCAGTGTGTGAAATACAAGATGCTAACTGCAATATGACTTGCTTAGAAGAACAAACACTAGGTAGGACTGTGCTTTCATTAGCACCATGCTCCCTCTGGCAAAAGCCTCCAGGATCTGATAGGTCCTACCTGGTGATGGTGGCAATGACCATAGGACCCAGCTGAGCACTGGGAGTGAGAGTGCATAAGCACAGACAAGCAGTTAAGACTAGAGAGATTACATGCAACATTTTAACTGTAATGAAGGCCTTTTCCTATAATAATTAGAGTATTAGTCCAATTAATTTGGACTATAATTGTTGATATCATTATAACTTGGTTAATAATAATAATAATGTGTGTTGCTATTTTTTAGACTGTAAAACATGAATTGATTAGACTAACATTAAATTTCTTAGGTCTACATATAAAAATGCATTCCCTTTGGCTCAGAACAACATTTTTTGAGAGTAATACTTCAATGTCTTTTTTAATCTTCAGAGTAATTTATTCTAGTGTAGTATAAAATATTCAGTATATAGTTAGCCCTAACATACTTTAAAAATGTAAAGAGTATGTATATGATTGCAAACAGATCCATTGGAATGCATAACTATATCAAAATTTTCTGTTAAAAATGATTCACCCAACTTCTAGACACTTATATTAAATAGTTGATAAACTACTTAGATCCGTTTTAAAAGATCATTCAGAGAATTAGCAATGCAACAGCTGAGGGGCTGGCTGAGGTCTGAAATGCTTAGATTGCGTTTTTGTAGGGGAAAATATTTCTTCAGTGATTCCCTCCTTGATGATATATCAGAGCATTAAGCAGTGAAGTGTTGCAGTTTGCATTTTGATGCTATAACATATTTACAATAAACTATTATAAATATTTCCATAGCAATAAGCAAGGCAAGGCAATGGAATAAATTTTCATTTTATCTTAAATATGTCAAATAATTTAGACTCTGTCTTGCATCAAATTTTTCTTGAGACTCACTTCTACCACAGTATCTGAGAAGAGAGCTAAGACAGACAATTTCACTTCTGAACAAATATTTGAACTTAAACCACAGTTGAAATGGACTTTTGAATTCAAATTCAACATTCAAAAAACCCCACCTTTCTGAAAAACATCATTTTAGCACTGACTCTAGTATAATATTCTACTTATGAAAATGAGTATTAGATCTATGTGTTTTTTCTTTTCACAATGGTATCTGTCTCACATTTAGCAATGTAAGATAAATAAAAATGAATAACTGAAAATTTAAGCAAACAATCCAAAAGTATGCCTATTCTAAGGATTGTCACAGAATTAACTTTGGAAACTGAGTGAGACAAAATGTCTGTAAAGTATTTATTGTCTATGTTGTACAGAACCATAGAATCAATAGTATCAACCATAGTATGTGTATGAAATATATTTCTGTTGGTGTAACATGAGCCTAGAAATTGTGCACACACAGAGAACGTGAATTCACTTAGAATTAAATGACCATAAAGTTATTAATTGGACCGGCTGGGAAAATCCATACCTAGATGGGCTAGTTCAGAAAGTGACAGCAGCATGCTGTGTTAGTGTTGCAACATTAGAACAATCCACAAGGAAATAAAGTTTTGAAAATCAGGCTCTGCTCGGACACACTTTCCTACATCAAAGGAGAAGGCAGTAGTCATTGTACCATTGGTATAGGTAGGTACTCACTGTGCATCCTTAGTGGCATGGGATGCAAGGTAGAAGAGGAGCATGGACCTTCAGAGAAGACTGAGATTACGCGCACAGATCCCAGAATGTGCATAGTGTTTAGAACAGACATTAATTTGGAGTAAATAGAAGTAAAAGAGAGACAAAAAGAGAGTGAGAGCTCTCAGGAGAGGAAGAAACCCCTCAAATCTTATATCATTTGTCTGAATTCCATTGTGAATGCAGCTGAACAGTCATGTTCCCTCTTGCATTCCCTTTCTATGACTCCTGCCTGCTCAGGGGTACTAATGGAGAATGTATTTAAGCATAGATAGGGTATGTTTATGGGATACAGAAGAAGTGGTTTCTAAATCACCCATTTTGAGGAGATTCCAGAGATTAAGCTGTCCAATGTCCTGAAGGCATGCTCTAGTCATCTGAAACCTTACTTCATGTATTGTGAGACCTTTTTGGGCAGTCAAGGGGGACCCCAGATGATTAGGTACTTAGACAATGAAGAAATGCTGGAAAAAAAAATATTAGGTCCACCACAAAATACAAAAATATGACTTCTGCCTTTCCAAGTAAAGGGCACAGGCTCTTCCCCATGCTGAGCATGCAGATCTCAGGGCTGGCCTGGGTTCACCACAGCCAGAGCTGGCCTGAGGTGGTTTCAGCTCCTGCCTTGGCACCAAGTACCTGTTGCATCCCCTGCCTGAGCCTGAGCTCTGACAGTGCCTCTGTGGTAAGGGTCTGGCAAACCCAGGGTGTTATGGACTAACAGAGACCCTGTGGGGCTGAACCTTGGGAGGCTGAGGGACCATGCTCACATTCAGCTGGGAGTAGCCAGAGGGCAGCAGCCCAGGGGCAGAAAACATAAAAATAAACTGTACTAGATCCAAGACTGAGCAGTGAGAAAGTATCCTCTCTTCCTCCCACCAAAAAGAGGGAAGAAATCTACACCATCATATTTCCTCTAGTGAAGGCTTTAGGATGTGAACACTTCACAGTAAGACTCTTCTACTCTTTCTGAGGGAAAGTGAACTTTTGACTTTAATACACACAAGACACTGGCAGAATGAGCAAAATACCAAATAAAAGGGGTAAGTGTTTGAAAGATTTTTTTCTTCTTCCCCTAATAGTTTCAGTAGTGCCGCTGTAGCTTTTCTGTATTAGTCTGGACCAATAGGAGATTAAAACTTTAATTAGATGAATATTGTGTTCCTAGCTCCATATGTATGGTGTGTTGCCTTCTTGCAACAAGATTTGGAGTACAACAAGTGTTCAAAGAATCAGGAAAGTGCTAGATATGGACGTCTCAAACTAATAATAAATTTTAAGTGAACTTCCCTTAGCATATAAAATCTTCTTTTGAGACAAGCTTATATTCATGCCCTTAGTTCTAATTTCTAGACTGAAGTATTTACTTTACCCACTGATGCTATTGATCGCACAATGACTCTTTCTTAAGCATCAGTTTGAATGCTCAGAGCCAAGATTATGGAAATAAACACAAATCAGTAC
Organism: Agapornis roseicollis; assembly: GCA_002631895.1. NCBI lineage: Eukaryota > Metazoa > Chordata > Aves > Psittaciformes > Psittacidae > Agapornis > Agapornis roseicollis. Next base: position 6,154 of record NDXB01019906.1, on the reverse strand, counting down.
ACATTTAGGTTCTTCAAGAGTTAAGTAATAGTTTTTTAAAAAATTCTTTCTTTCTTGAAAACAAAGTTGTGAAATTACTTTTAGCTTCTTTAGAAATATCACATGACATTAAAAAATGTGGGCCTCATTTTGAGGCATAATGTCCTTTTTCTTAAAAAAATAATGACCAAATCTGTTCTAAATATAAGGGCAAGTGCTGTGTATTATTGACTACAGGTACTTTTTAATACTTCTGAAATTTCATTTGTTTGGAAAACTCTAGATTTTTTCAAAGAAACTTTCAGACAGCTCTGATGTTGTAATACCAAGTATGCACCTCATTGTAAAACTTCAACTTTATTCAGATTTGTAAATGTAATTTGAACAAAAATTTCCTACATACAAATGAAAAAAAAAAAAAAAAAAAAAAAAAANCATTTGTTTGGAAAACTCTAGATTTTTTCAAAGAAACTTTCAGACAGCTCTGATGTTGTAATACCAAGTATGCACCTCATTGTAAAACTTCAACTTTATTCAGATTTGTAAATGTAATTTGAACAAAAATTTCCTACATACAAATGAAAAAAAAAAAAAAAGCAAACCTGAAACAAACAACAAACAGAACAATGAAGGAGAAAATGGTGCTCAATGTTGCAAAATATGTGAAGTGCCTAGGAACACAAAGATAATATGTTTTAAATAAAAAATACAATTTCCTGTATACTTTTTAAAACCCATTTAAAAGACAGTAATTTTGAAAAGACTGAATAACAAGAAAACCTGGCTTTAATTAAATGAGTAGCACAAACTGCATTTTATGAACTGCAGTAGCATTTGAAACCACCTTTTCTTAATATCAGTACCTATCATATAATCATGTAAAGATACATGATTATCCTTATTTTTATGTTCCCAACATTTGTTTTACAACCCTGATCCAATGATACAAACCATAAATATTTTTTAATAACAGTCTTATCTAAAGCTATACCTTATCTTGCATTTTTTAACACTGTAGTCTTGTTCAAAGTTAGCTTACTTTCTAGGAGTTAAATCTGGGTCCTCTGTCCTTTTCAGTTGCATTTTAAAAGGACCACAAGGACTGAACATTTAGAAGTATCTAAAGTCCATAAGTACTCTACAAAATTTTCATTGTTAACATTCCCTATTTGCCTCAATTTTTAAGTCTGAGCAGTCCTGAAGCTTGTCTCATTTCATCAAAGCTGAGAAGCTTCAGAGCCATATTATGTATAACTCCTATCAGGATTCACAAACTATGCATTCCTTCATCTAGTTCCCCTGAGGGGCTCCATGCATCTGATCGTACCTACCAGATGGCTTGGTCTTTATGAAACAAAGCAGTAGCAACAGCTTTTAGTAAAAGCAGAGATAGGGGAAAAATGAATGCAGCTTTCTTCCCTTTGTATAATAGTCTACAAGTTAGAATTCTTACCCAGTAGGGAAGGTTCAGTGCTCCTCACACCCACTCTTCTATCTGCTGTTTCTTAACCACCACAGGGTATAGACTGATCTCCAAAGATGCTGTTCCAGTGTGGAAAAGAATTTACATATCACTGTGAAGAAAAGAGACAAAATATATATATTAAAAAAAAAAAAAAAACAAACAACCCAACCCCAAAACCATAAAAATACAGGAGAATTAATTATTTTCTTGTGTAAACAATTAACATTATTGAGTAGTCAGTCTGTGGAAAATCAAGAGGAGAGGAAGAATTTGAAGGTATTCAAAGCCAGTTAGGTACAAAAATATCTCAATCAGACTTTTTGCTTTCAACATTTATTTTCAAATACAGTAATTTGTTAGCATGAGTTTTAAAAAACACTGGAATTTTAACATCCAGTTGTCCCATACTTCTGCCACAAATGGAAGAAAACCCCCTAGCTTCTCACAAGTTATTAAAGGAAATTAAACTGTATCAGCTTGTCTTGTTCAGTCTAAGCAAATCTTACATTCTTACTCTTAGTTTATAGGTTTAAGTGCAACATTTCAATGTGTGAATAGGCTATTAAGATCTGCACTTACAACTACAGTGCTATATATCCCTCTACTTTCTGTTACATACTCAGTCTTCCCAAACCAGCTCACTAGTTTAAGGCCCTATTATTTTGCATCTCAAACAAAGTAAAATTTCTCTAAATCTAAACATAAGTTACATTCCACACTTAACTCTAAGATACACTGCCTTACTTCTCTGTGCCTTTTGTCTTCACCTGGAAGGTAGGTCCTGGCACTGTCTCTGGTACTGTGTAGAACGATCCACACCCTGCAGGAGCAGTGATGTGAGATAAAGTCTGCTCATAGTATTATCCATGGATCAGTGAAGCAGGTCAAGCCAATACCTTGCAGGCTAAAGGTTTGCTGTAAAGAGGGAAATACATTTGTCATCTATGTAAAATATATGCTGAAGATGAAGAGACATCTACAAGTTAACAAGCCTCATCACAGCGTATCAATTATCCTGGTGACCGGTAGAATAACTGTGTGGATGCTTCAAACGAGACAGAGTTGGGTTCAGATAACAATCACTAACACTTTTCCTGAATGTGTGTCTTTAGCTACTCGAAATAAAGGGACACTGACACCACTCAGTCTCCAAAAGGTTTGTCTATGACTCTCTAATGTTCAATGCTTGATCTGGCAGTGAAGATGCTCTTAGATCACTTACAGAGCTAAATCTTACTTGGAAAGAAATACACTGCCCAAATGCCTTGCTGGAAGCTCAGTAAGTGTAAGTTAGCACTCCTAGTGTCTTGGTAGCCACAGCCTTTGCAACTCTTCACATGTCAGCTGGGAGAAATGTAAAATGCCAAGGAATTAATTGGCAGCTCAGCAGGGGTTTGAAGGAGCTAAGGTGACATATTGGAGTATAGATTTATAAACAGGGTAAGATATATTGTGAATTTATGTTATGACAGCTGATGCACAGTAAGTATAAGGTAAGCTGGGATACTTGGGAAGAGAAGCTTCTAAACTTTACTACAGGATAATAGCAGGTATATGGGCAATTACTGCAAGCTCTAAGGTTACATAGGAAATTGCATAGCAAAGATTTTAAATCCAGCTTGTAAGTCCAGATGCATACTATCACCTCTCTTTGCTTCTCTTTTCTTTTTATTTAAATGTGAATATTTCAGAAAGGTTATTCAGCCCTGCATTAATCAAGCAGCATGTTTCAGCAAGTCTTGTAGGAGTTGAATGAAGGGTGAGGTTACAATGATTGTCAGTATTCCCTACAGCTTATCTGCAAGGCAAGTCTTGATACACAGATTATAGGAAAATATGAGCTTGAAGTCAGCTACTGTTGATTTCAGTGGGAATTGCTCAGCACCCTGCTGCTTCGTTTCAATGGGAGACAGCATGGGCTAACTGCATAAGATATGAATGCTCTGCCAGCATCTCAAATGGGTGACTTCTAAGAATGGAGACAAAGCATTGCTTTGAGCTCCTGAAACTGTGTATTTCACTCTTTTCTTATATATATCTATATATATATCTATATATATATTCTTATATATATATATATCACTTTTCTTTTAGTTTGCCAACATTTTCCCCTATTTTTTTAATTAAATTGGCTATGGTTCAAAAGAAGATCCAAGCCCCTATGTCGCTGTGTCCACTGAAGGCGAATGCGGTAAAAATATACCAACCTCTTTCATGCTTTTTCAGTAGACTGTAATAGAACTGTTTTATTAGTGATGTGATTAAAGCAAAATACCATTTTTACTTTGTTTTAAAGAAGACTAAAACTGGTGTATTGAATACATACTCAGACTTCTTAAACAAGTGAAGAAAAATATTGGATTTATATCATTTACAAGGTTTTTTCCTTAATCTTTCATAAATGAAGCCACATATCTGAATTTCATTCAGACCTCTTCATTGTTTAACAGGACTTGTTTTCATGTTTTTAAAATCTGATCTGGCCTCTTATTTTTCATATTGGTACTTCAGTGGCTTTTCCATATCTGGATTCCTAATATTGGCATGCAGGCGAATATAGCTACATATATTTCTGCATATGGATGTGCAAAAGACTACTTCCTGAAACTACTTTCTTTGGTTTTTCCTCATGTCCTTACTCAAGAGCATAGGGAAGGCTATACTTAACCTAAACTTAGTGTCCTGGTCACACAGTAGCAATGACCAACATAATAATTTTAGGGAAATAAGGTTCCCTATAGTGTTACTTCCACAGATTAATTACATTCTTGCAAGCTGAATCAGGGTTTATTTTGTCTTTACTAATTGTTAATGAACATGTTTTCTATGAATCTATCAGCCTTCCTTTTAGAACTCATAAATTTTGGGTTCTCTATCACCCTATGGAACCACTTTCTTAAGTTTAATTTTGAAGCTTCCTGCTTCTCTCTTTATTTATTGAGATGAGGATAAAAAAGGAAACTAAACTGCACATAACAGCCAAGACATCAATTCACCATGGATTTATGCAGGAGTATATTGATATTTCATATTTTGCTTTCTACTTTTTTTTTAATAGTTATTAACATATTATTTACCTTTTTTTTTTTTTTACACCTATTGAAAACTTAGCTTATGCTTCATAGTGCCATCTACAGAGTCTTGAATAACTCCTTGGGGAAAGGCAGCAGCTGATTCAGAGACTTTAAGACAATAGATGAAATTTATAGTTATTAAGTATTCAAAAGTCTTATTTTGTCTGGCCACAAATAAAGGTACCACTAGTGTTTTAGTTAATGATTGCTTTATTTTATAATATTAATAACATGGGAACTGTTATTCTCCTAATATCACATTTTGATATCATACTGGCAGAGTTCCCTGTTGCTCGTATTTTTTCAAAAGAATCTTGGATGTGAATCCCTCCCTAAGAAATCTGTGATTGTTATTTAGCTGTGAATGCTATAACCAACTCATTAAACTTCCAGATTATCTCATCTGTTGCCAAAATGGAAGCAAGTGGTATAAATTAACTAACAAGTACTATGTGGGAATTCTGATGTATTTCAAGTGGTAATTGTTCATAGGCCTTGCTATTTTATGCATTCTTAACCTGAAAATCTTTCCCTTCATCCTTATGCCTTGAAGTTGAGTCTGTCTTTGCACTCAAAAGTTTAATTCCATACCTAACCACTCCCTATATTAATACGTTTAGTCTTTTTAGCCTACTGCACAAAGATAAATTCTACATTCCCCACTTACGTTTGAATATTTAACATAGAAATGTAATTAAAATGTATTGATGAAAGATCTGGATGAGAGAGAATGAACATGTGCATAATAACTGGACAGTTTCTGAAATGGAGAAAAGAAACCAAACTGAAGCCCCAGTCAGAATTAAACTTAGCTAGGGATGTTAAGAATAAAAAGAAGGGATTCTACAGGTACATTGCAAATAAAAGACAGACAAGGAACAACTTAGGCCACCTCCAGAAGCTATCAAGTGAACTGGCTACGCAGGAGGGCAGACAAAGGGACTGTGAGAATGAAGACCATGGGCTCACTGAAGGAGAGGATCTGATTAGAGATCATCTGAAGTACATGAAGGTACATGCGTCCATGGGAACTGATGAAATCCATCTGCGGGTCCTGAAGGAGCTAGAGAATGAAGTTGCTAAGTCACCGGCCATCATATTTGAAAAATCATGGTAGTCAGGTGAAGTTCCCAAAGACTGGGAAAAGGGAAATATAACCCCCATTTTCAAGAAGGGGAAAATGGATGACCCAGGGAATTACAGACCAGTCAGTCTCACCTCTGTGCCTGGCAAAATCTTGGAGCAGATTCTCCTGGAAGGCATGCTGAGGCACATGAAAACCAACAAGGTGCTTGGTGACAGCCAGCATGGCTTCACGAAGGGGAAATCCTGCCTGACCAGTTTGGTGGCCTTCTACGATGGGGCTATGGAACTGATGGACAGGGGTAGAGCAGTTGATGTCATCTATCTGGACTTGTGCAAAGCGTTTGACACTGTCCCACACAACATCCTTGTCTCTAAATTGGAGAGACATCAATTTGACAGGTGGAGCACTCGGTGGATAAAGAACTGGTTGGATGGCTGCATGCAAAGAGTTGTGGTCAATGGCTCAATGTCCATCTAGAGACCAGTAACAAGTGGTGTTCCTCAGGGATCAGTGTTGGGACTGGTCTTGTTCAACATCTTTGTCACTGAC
>NDXB01019905.1:0-25748 GCA_002631895.1 Agapornis roseicollis | reverse complement strand
GGAGGGCAAGAAAGGGGAGGTTGAGTGAGTGAACGAGCTGCGTGGTTGGTTGGGTTTAAACCACGACAAGAGACAAGCACATTGTGGCTGCATATGCTTCTGGTATGCCAAGAAAGATCCTGCTAATTATGCAAGATGCTCAGTGTGTGGCACACCTCAGTAGGGCAGGCACAATTGTGCTGGCATTGCCAGAATCACATCTACAGCACACAATTTTCCAGTGTGAACTGAAGTCTAACTAGATTCTGTCAGAGCCTTTCACAAAGCAGTAGCAGCATATTATCCTCTATCTTGCTGACTATAATACATGAGCCAGAGAGACAAACTTTTCCTCAGTAGCTAGCAAGGCACTTGTTTCCACATTGGTTTTCTCAAGCATCAAGTACCTGTTCCCTTGCCAAATGATTTATATTTCAACCAGAATGGTATTTGTGAGGTGAATAGAGAAGAGCTCACTTTCTATTAATGTTTGCATACCCAAATGAAACATTCACACGATAATGATAATGCAGTGTAAGAAAAATGTTTCACATTTGCTTTCCTTTATGTACTCTGTTCAAGGACTGTGTGAAGATTTACAGAGTATGCATTCACCGTGAAGTCATGCATCAGTGCCAGATGGTTTCCTTGATACTGCTTATTATACTTTTCAAATGAGTAATATAATGTATATATATTTTGCCTCAGAAAACAAATGCATCCTTACAAATCCCAATGAGGAAGAGAAGTACATTTTTATTTTAATAATTCCAACACTAAGTGCTGAAATTGTTGGGTCCTCAAAAGTTGTGAGGGTGTCTTAAAAATCACGAGAATGGAAAAAAATTATAATACCTTTCAAGTANAAAACAAATGCATCCTTACAAATCCCAATGAGGAAGAGAAGTACATTTTTATTTTAATAATTCCAACACTAAGTGCTGAAATTGTTGGGTCCTCAAAAGTTGTGAGGGTGTCTTAAAAATCACGAGAATGGAAAAAAATTATAATACCTTTCAAGTAGCCTTTTTTTTTTTTTTTCTTTTTTTTTCTTTTTTTTTACTTTGTGTACTGAGAGACAAACTTTATTTTTAACAAATTTATTTAGAAACTTGGTTTTCAGCGGAAAACTTTCCAATATTTATGCATACATTTCAGTCAAAAGTCAGATTTGAATAAATATATCATTATTTATTTTGACCTTCATACTAAGATCATGATCTTGGCAAGGAGGTTTTCATGTGTTTGCAGGCATAGAAATATGGCACATAATAACTGATTCAGGGAGCTGTAATGTAAACTCTTTTCAGCAGGACATTCAATTCCCCTCCAGTGTTTTGGAAATGACAGCTAGAGGTGAGTTCATTTTGCCTAATCCAAGTTTGTTGTTTGGGATCTGTAATGGAAGAGATTCATATCACCTAATTCTATCTTTCTTGTAGTTGTCTAGCTTAGATCTTAGATGAGCTTCCAAGGCTCCTCTTATAGTTAATGGAGAGTGACAGGAACCTCCAAACTGCAATTCATTCGATCTGTCGTAGATGCCTGTCCTGAGGCAGAGCAAGTGTTTCTGCAGTCTCCACTGATTTTTCCAGAAGCTTCAGACAACTCATTCACACCCTTATTTTTTAGAGAGCTGAGGTTAGGAGTGAGAGATCCCATGACAAAGTCCCTTTCCAAGAACCACTGTGCCATTTGCAAGATGGGTTCCTAGTCAGAACCCAAACCAACCCACATACCACCATGGTACTTGGTAGTAAAAACAAATGCAAACTTTTGTGTTTCTATGCATTTGACAGTTTATAAAACAATTTAGCTTGTAATACATTTGCTTAAATGAAAACCTGATTAATTCCACTGTACTGACTTATTAGAACTAATAGGTTTTGTTACATGTGTTGCAATTTAAGCATTGTTAATTATTCAGAGCTGCATATCACAAAACATTTGTCATGAATATTTGCACACATTTTAAACAAAATTGTCCTTGGCAGTGTTTACAACAGTTAAATATTTGATTTTCATGTATATTTGGGTGAGACAATTTTCTTATCATGAATATCAGCAGAAAGGGAATCTCACATGAAAATTCACATAAATATTTGTTAAAGTAAATAGTTGTACCTGCAATATATTTGACAGCATCTTTGAGAATTGGTGAAGTAAATAGTCATGAAGCTGGCAAAGCAGTTTGAAATATATTAGTAATAGCTTCTGTAGGTGTCACTAGGAAGAAGAAGGGAATGAGAGTAATTGTGTAGCACAACATTCAACTGAAAAAATGATACAGTTGCCATTTAGTGGTTTCTTAAGCACATAATAATCTCAAATTCCTACATTCGGAGAAACAACTCTGGACCTCTTAGACCGCCCTCCCACTGGGACACCCACAATGTGCACTACACAGTACACTGCGATCGTGCACTGCAATTGCACTAGCTATGCAACTCTCCTGTTACTTGGAATGAGGCTTTTAGTGTTTGCACAAGAGTCAGAGAGAATGGACAGAAGATTAAAATGTCAGGGAGTGGCAGCCTTTGAGACCAGTCTTTTATATGGCCCAATGCTTTATACTCATTCTACCAAACTTTGGATTTCTGTAGTGTAAGTATTTGCACCTAACCTTACCTAGTCTTTTTAAAGCAAATAGAGAAACCAGGGTCTTGTAGCCAAATTTGTAGTGGACCTTAGGAAGAAGTGAGTTTGTTCTGTGTCATAATACTACAAGTGCTCATTCTCGTGACCAAATAACTCAGACTGTCTCTTTGTTTCCATAACCTGTTCACTTCTTTATGAAAACCAGTTAAATATTCTCTCACCTGAGCTTGATGTCTTCTAAGATGATGCCCAAGGACAATCTGGGGATAGTAAACCCCAGAGACAATTTCATACAGGTCAAACATGAACAGGGGAAGTTTAGATTGGATATAAGGAAGAAGTTCTTTACTGTAAGGGTGGTGAGGCACTGGAGTGGGTTGCCCAGGGAGATTGTGAATGCTCCATCCCTGGCAATGTTTCAAGGCCAGGTTGGTCAGAGCTTTGGGTAACATGGTTTAGTGTGAGGTGTCTCTACCCATGTCAAGGAGGTTGGAACTAGATGATCTTAAGGTTCTTTCCAACCCTAACTATTCTATGACTCTATGATTCTATGTGAGACTATGGTGGACCCAGCTCCCACATCCAGTAGGAGAGGTGTCACAGCCACAAATCACCTTACAGAATGCAGAACACATACCATTACCTTCCCAATTTTAAAACACCATTCCTTGTGACAGAGCCATTGTGTCATTTCAGTCACTTTGAATTGGAAAAATGTCATACAAATAATCACAATGTTCTAGGTCCAAGTGTTTTTATGTGTGGAAGCAGAATCTTTCTGTTTAAGGTGGACAGCCCTGATACACCTTAGCATCAAAGTACAGCACTCATTAGCAACATAAGTGGGGCTATTACACCACACTTTTAATATAGGGATTTTAGGCATCTACATTATTAATATCTAAGGGTAGGTGAGATAAACCACTGCCATGGATGGTATTGCTCAGTTTCTGCCTTTTCAGGAGGGAAAAGACCATTAGGAAAAAGACCAGGCCAGTGGGATGAGCCAGCACCTGTTTAGTGAGGAATGCACTGGCAGTTTCTCCAGACTGAAGAGAACTAGCACATGAATCCAGTGCCTGCTGCTCTTTGAGCTAGTGCCTGGCCTAATAAACCTCCTGTTAAAATAAGCCTGCTGTGACTGTTTTGTTGGTATTTTTAATTGAAACAATAGCTAATTAAATATGAATGCAATTAGTATTTCTGTTCAAACAGCTGTCATGTAACGTCTGGTGCTGCCGTTATAAGTCCTTAACAGTACTGAAAATGGTTTAGAAGCAATGGCTTTTGTGAAGGGGAAGGGAAAGTAGAGCAATATTTTCTATGGGAAATGAAAAACACTGGCAGGTGCTTTTAGCTTATGTCACTTCAATGTACAAGCATGTGGGATGCCTAGAAACATAAATATTCTTTGGATTTTGTTGAGACTTTAGCAGTACTACAATAAACAGTAGAGAGAAATACAGGTAGTGATGTTGCTTTCAGCTTTAACAGTGGAAGATTTTCTTAGGCAAGGTCTCAAAACCTTAATGGAGAAGGAAAGTATCATGATCTTCCTCTACCCTTGAGGTTCTTTGTACAGCCCAGTTTGAAAACAGCAAAAACATGAGAGCAGTATTTAACTGGTGAGGTAGAAAGTCATCTGTAATTCCTGTTCTCTTGGCAGCATTGTAGTGTACATGGGGAGAAGCTGAGGTACTTTTAGCTTTTATATGTTTCCTACCCTACCCAGTAAGTTACTGAAACCAGTAGGGCTCGCCAGTGATTTGGGTTTACTGAAGACACCCTGGCAGTGGCAAGATCAGTAGCTGCCTGTGTGCAGTCAATGAATAAAGCTTTTCATGTGCACACAGAAGTGTGTATCTCATCTTTCACTCTTCATAGCCCTATGTATTGGTTCCTAAAGCTTGGGGCTTATGGTGCAGTTATACATGTCCAAAACCTTCCTGTGCCATTCTTGCCCAATGTTCCTGAATTTGAGCATTGCTCTTACAGCATTTAAAAAGTCCAAAGTTGTACAACTGCTACATTTATCAAATATTACGGTCTGTACCCTGACCCTATAGGCTACAGAGCTATAAACTTGCTTCTTCTTTTAGCTGTAGTTCAGCCTGTACTTTTGTAACCTGAGCTCCTGAGTGTACTTGATCAGATGTGGTTTTCAAACTCACAACAAGAAATACAGAGTCATAGAATAGTTAGGATTGGAAAGGACCTCAAGATTATCTAGTTCCAACCCCCCTGCCATAAGCAGGGACACCTCACACTAAACTATGACACCCAAGGATTCATCCAACCTGGCCTTGAACACCACCAGGGATGGAGCACTCACAACTTCCCTGGCCAACCCATTCCAGTGCCTCATCACCCTAACAGGGAAGAATTTCTTCCTTAGATCCAATCTAAACCTCTCCCGTTTAAGTTTGAACCCATTATCCCTTGTCCTGTCACTGCAGTCCCTAATGAAGAGTCACTCCCCAGCATCCTTTTAGGCCCCCTTCAGATACTGGAAGGCTGCTATGAGGTCTCCACACAGTGTTCTCTTCTCCAGGCAGAACAGTCCCAAACTTTCCCAGCCTGTCTTCATATGGGAGATGCTCCAGTTCCCCAATCATCCTCGAGGCTCTCCTCTGGACTCGTTCCAACAGCTCCATGTACTTCTTATGTTGAGGACACCAGAACTGCACACAATACTCCAGGTTAGGTCTCACAAGAGCAGAATAGAGGGGCAGAATCACCTCCTTCAACCTTCTGGTCATGCTCTTTTGGATTCAGCCCAGGATACGGTTGGCTTTCTGGGCTGCAAGCACACACTAAAACTGGCTCATGTTCATGTTCTCATCGACCACCACCCCCAAGTCCTTCTCTGCAGGGCTGCTGTCAATCTCTTCTCTGCCCAACCTGTAGCTGTGCCTGGGATTGCTCCACTCAGTCGTCAGGAGCTTCACCTGATTGCTATGATCTCTCAAATATGATAGCCAGTGGCCATCACATATGGTGGCCTACTTTTGGGTTTGGCTGGCAAGATTATATAACAACCTCATTACTTCCATGTTTGTTATTATGAATAAATATTTGGCATTGATCTATATTCAGTCACCTTGTATACATTATTAAACACTTGTTTACTAAACAACCTTTACAGTTTAAAAATAACTACCAAAAACTCCACTGAAAAATACATCAAATCACCTAAGAAGTTTAGCAATAAGGTGAATGAAGTTCATTTAATTGAAAGTTTGCTAGAGGGGAGACACTGGCAGATCAATTTTTTAAGTTTGTGAAATTATGCATTGATATGCAAGTTTAAAACTGTTGCCTCTGATTGCAGAATATAACAAATGGGAAACATTATATATTTATGAACTGTTCAATATCTGCCCCCTTTTTTCAACTGCTATATTGGAGAAGGAAAAACTATAAATTCCAAGATATTATAGCCACAGTTAAACAGACATTACCAAAATATATATAAAGAAGTTGTTAGCATACATTTCAACATGAAATTCTAATTGAAACTTCCAAGCAGTGGGAAGTGGAGGAGTAAGTTTTATGGCCTGGGGACACATAGAAACTGTTTTATAAGAAACTTCCTTTTTGGTAATGAATATTAACTGATTATTTCTTAAGTTCATAATTTATTAAATAGTTGTCTACCATTAATTTGTATTTGGAGAGTTTTCAGAAGTTCATGAAACTTTGAATATTTTAGTTCCTCAGAATGGGTATATGTTAAAATATGTATACAATGGAAATGTTAAAAAAAAAATTAGTAAAAACCCAGTCATTTTAACTAATTAGTAGTCACAGTGAGAGAGACCTGCCAATGCATATCCTTAACCCATCTTAAGTTGAAAACATTCAGATTCAAATGCTTTTGAAGAGTCTATAAAGTCTGTAGCATCACGAATTTTGAAAAATGCAGTCTTTTGGAATTTTAAGTATTTGTACAGTGATCATATAAATGGCCTTTTATGGGTTCACATAAAACTGTGTTGTTTTTATTAATATTACAGTTATTATTTATTATTATTGCAGCATAACACTACACTTACTATAGTTAAGGATCCCTTATCATCTCCATTACATATCCCATTTTTGGAGGGGTTTATGTCTCAGTCATTAAAATTCTCTGCAGGCTAGAAATTGGCAAAGGAGCTCACAGTCTGCAGTAATCTGTTTAAGGAAAGAAATGGAACAAAATTAAATTGTTTATTTGGTTAAAAATATATTTGAGGAAACCCACTACTCGTTTAAGTAGTTCCTGAAGTTTGTTTATTATATTTCTAGTTTTAAAAAGATATTGTTATCTAGAAGCAAAGCCATGCACCTGATTCATTGGTCCCTATTCAGTTTTTGCTTGTAGGCTAGGAAGTGAGTTACATCCATTCAGACTTGATGCAAAACATTTGTTTTGAATCAATAGTGTCTTCCATAAGGTTTGCATATCTGAATTTTGAATATGCAGGACAAGAAGAAATTGGGTCTCTTGACCCATGGTTAGCCAGTCAGTGTGCTAAAGCTTCTATTTTACAATTTGATCAGTTATACCATGTTGAAAGATAGGGCAGGAATCCTAGAAACAATGTTTCTTATTCTCATATAGCTACCTTAGTGTGGATGTATAAAGCATTTCAAGTTTTCAGTTATATAGGATCGCAGAATCATTCATGTTGGGCTTCAGGGTGCCTCTAGTCCAAACTTTTGCTCAAAGTAGGGTCAGGTGTGGTGTCAAGCCAGGTTCCTCAGAGCTTTGATCAGTCAGGTCTTGAAATTCTACAGGGACAAAGACTGCATAGTCTCCCTAGGCAGCCTGTTTGTCATGGTTTAAGTCCAGCTGGTAACTCAGAACCATGCAGTCGCTTGCTCACTTTCCACCTATTTTCCCCCTTGCTCCTGGCAGGATGGCAAGAAGAATCAAAGGAATGTAAACCCCATGGGTTGAGATAAGAAGAGCCCAACAATGAAAGTGTAAGATGAAACTACTACTACTACCACAAATAATGCTAAGGGAAATAACAAGGGGAGAGAATATAAAACTAAAAAGGAAAGAGAAAAAAAACAACAATAAACACAAGTGATGCCCAATACAACTGCTCACCACCCGTCAACCAATACCCAGCTTAACCCAAGCAGCAATCTGGGTCTTCCGTGTGACTCTCTCCAGCTTATATACTGGGCATGCCTTGCTGTGGTATGAAAATACCCCTTTGGCTAGTTTGGGTCAGGCACCCTGTCTCTGCTTCCTCCTGGCTTCTCATGCCCCTCCTCACTGGCAGAGCGTAAGAGTCCTTGATCAGAGTAAGCATTACTTAGCAACAACTAAAACAACAGTATATTGTCAGCATTGTTCTTAGACTAAAGTGAAGCACAGCACTGAACCAGCTACTAAGAAGGAGAAAAATAGCTGTTACAGCTGAACCTAGGACACTGTTCCAACACTGACTTTCTCTTGAAACCATCTCTATGAGGCTGACAAGTCCATCTCCCTTAGCCTCATCACTACAGCAAGTGCTCCAGACCCTGAGCAGCCTGGGTGTTCGAGATGAACTCCAAGAGATTTTGCTGACTCTGTGTTTTCTAATTGATGGTTACCCACCTAAAGGAAGAAATTCTTCCTCTTAAACTTTGAGCGCATTATCTGACATTTTGTAAAAATATACAATACATTTTTCTCATTTCTCTTAGTACAGTCTTCAAGCTCTTCTTACTAACAATGGTTTCTAACATTTTGCATTAATAGCAGACTTGTGTCAAAATCAGTTATGGAGATATTATGATTAATTTCTTAAGTATTAGTTCTAGAAAAACCTCAAGATAACATTTGACTCAACTTTCTAGTTATCTTTAACTGGTTCAAGTCAGTAATACTTTTTCATTACATTGTTCCATTTGTTTGCATCTAATTCTTATACAAATTTACATTTTCTGCAGCTTAATCAATGCTTTCCCATATGATAACATGTCACATGATTTGCTGAAATCCAGTTAGATTAAATCTATTGCCTTTCCTTTGTCTAGAAAATCAAGTAATTCATCCAATAGAAATATGTGCTGAAGCTAATGTGATCCACCTTTGGTGAATCCATGTCACATTTTACTCTATTTCCCATTTACTTTCATAAATTTAATTATTCATCCTCTTGAAATATCGCCTGACTCCTAGATAATGTGGCAGTCAAATTAATGGGTGGTCAGCTGTCCAGATTTCTTTCTTTCCTATTCTTACATCTAGTAGTAGCAGTAGCAGTAGTAGTAGTAGTATTTATCAATATCATTAATTATTCAAAAATATTAGAACGCTTCCAGAATAGCAGATTTAATAAAAGTCCTTACTAGTGGTTTCCTTGGATGTCTGCTGACTAATATAAATCATAGAATATCAAGTTGGAAGTAACCCATAAAGATCATCAAGTCCAACTGCCTGCTTCTTGCAGGACTACCTGAAATTCAACCATATCATTAAGAGCATCATCCAGATCAAATTTGAACTCTTACAGGCTTGGTGCTGTAACCACTTCCCTGGGGAGACTGTTCCAGTACCTCCTTAAGATGAACTGGTGATTCCAACACTTATTCTGAAGACAAGAATGTCTATCATTACTATCTTTAAGTTAAACAAGAATAATACTGATATTTTAGACCAAGAAATCACATCTTAGTGACTAAATTTAAATTTATAATTATAACTGCATATAAATTATTATGAATACCAAAAGGAGAGAATAAAACATGAAAATTTATTGATCTTACCCATTCAAATTTTGTTTAAATTCAGGCAAAAGACTTTATCCTACTGCAAAAGTCACTTGTGTTCTAGTTTCCAGGGATATTTAGTATATTATACAGTTGCATTGAAGCAGCCTGTTCTAGCCCTTGAAGATTCAGTGCAATTCATTCTCCAGTAAACTTTAGGCTTCCTCATAAAATTAGCAAATTATCATAGGCCCTTTTGTATACAATTACATTGATTATAATGTTTGAAAGACTGGGGGACCAACATGATGCAAGGGGTCTTGTAGCTGACAGGTCTTAATGCATGACTTGGCTGTGTCCCATCTGTGTGTCCAGACAAAATATGAGTGTAAATTATTACCCTTGCTCCCTAATACTCATGTTTTTGTGAAAAGGAAACCTAGATGCGCTGGTCAGAAATTATACTGATGGAGCAGGCATGCATAAATGCATTTTATGGGTCATTTTGGAGGAGACTGGAGGAACTGGCTACACTAGATTTGGAGAAGGCTGACATTCTTAATGACTTCTTTACCTCAGTCTTCAATGGCAAAGCCTCTGACTGCACCACCCAAGCCTTGGAACACAGACGCAGGGAGTGTGAGAACAAAGACCTTGGGCCCACTGTACAAGAGGATTTGGTCTAAGACCATCTTAAGAACCTGAATTTACACAAGTCCATGGGACCTGATGAAATCCATCCACGGGTCCTGAAGGAGCTGAAAGTGAAGTTGCAAATCCACTGTCCATCATTTTTGAGAGATCATGGCAATCAGGTGAAGTTCCCGATGACTGGAAAAAGGGAAATATAACCCCCACTTTCAAGAAGGGGAAAATTGATGACCCGCGGAATTACAGACCAGTCAGTCTCACCTCTGTGCCTGGCAAAATCTTGGAGCAGATTCTCCTGGAAGGCATGTTAAGGCACATGAAAAACAGCAAGGTGCTTGGTGGCAGCCAGCATGGCTTCACTAAGGGGAAATCCTGCCTGATCAATTTGTTGGCCTCCTATGATGGGGCTACAGAACTGATGGACAGGGGTAGAGCAGTTGACGTCATCTGCCAGGACTTGTGCAAAGCATTTGACACTGTCCCACACGACATCCTTGTCTCTAAATTGGAGAGACATGAATTTGATAGGTGGACCACTCAGTGGATAAAGAACTGGCTGGATGGCCGCACACAAAGAGTTGTGGTCAATGGCTCAATGTCTGGCTGGAAATCAGTAAGGAGTGGTGTCCCTCAGGGATTGCTGTTGAGATTGGTCTTGTTCAATATCTTTGTCACTGACATGGAGAGTGGGATTGAGTGTGCCTTCAGAAAGTTTCTCAATGACACCAAGCTGTGTGGTTCAGTGGATATGCTGGAGGGAAGGAATGCCATCCAGAGAGACCTTGACACGCTTGTGAGGTGGGCTCATGACAACCTCATGAAGTTTAACCATGCCAAGTGCAAGGTCCTACACCTGGGTTGGAGCAATCCCAGGCACAGCTACAGGTTGGGCAGAGAGGAAATTGACAGCAGCCCTGCAGAGCAGGACTTGGGGGGTGATGGTCAATGAGAATATGAACATGAGCCAGTTTTAGTGTGTGCTTGCAGCCCAGAAAGCCAACCGTATCCTGGGCTGCATCCAAAAGAGTGTGACCAGAAGGTTGATCCTGCCCCTCTATTCTGCTCTTGTGAGACCTCACCTGGAGTACTGTGTGCAGTTCTGGTGTCCTCAACATAAGAAGGACATGGAGCTGTTGGAACGAGTCCAGAGGAGAGCCACGAGGATGACTGGGGGACTGGAGCATCTCCCTTATGAAGACATGCTGAGAAAGTTTGGGACTGTTCTGCCTGGAGAAGAGAACACTGTGTGGAGACCTCCTAGCAGCCTTCCAGTATCTGAAGGGGGCCTATAAGGATGCTGGGGAGTGACTCTTCACTAGGGACTGTAGTGGCAGAACAAGGGGTAATGAGTTCAAACTTAAACAGGAGTGGTTAAGATTGGATATAAGGAAGAAATTCTTTCCTGTTAGGGTGATGAGGCACTGGAATGGGTTGGCCAGGGAAGTTGTGAGTGCTCCATCCCTGGTGGTGTTCAAGGCCAGGTTGGATGAATCCTTGGGTGTCATAGTTTAGTGTGAGGTGTCCCTGCTTATGGCAGGGGGGTTGGAACTAGATGATCTTAAGGTCCTTTCCAACCCTAACTATTCTATGATTCTATGAAAATATGTTCTACTATTACTGGCAACTGCTCCACAGCTGCTAAGAGGGTTGGTGCAAGTTCACTTGATGTCAGGATGATATAGTGATAGGGACGTAAGAGGGAAATACCAGTGCAGCAATGTAGTGGAAGGAGAACCTTATATATGAAACATACCTTGCTGCAGATCTGCCATTAACAGTCTCAGCTAGTTTCCTATATTTTTACTCCTGATATATGGAAATGGCATAAAAGCTCTTTCTTATCCCACCAGGTTTCTGAGGATAATTGCAGTGAAGCTTCAAAAGACCCATATCATGTCACAAGCAGTGAAGACAATAAGAACATTGCACAATGTGACACTGACTCTTTAGTAGCATTAGCAGTACAATTATTCCAGTGTGTATCCATAATAATTTAAGTCAACACACTGGAAGATGTTCTCCCAAGCACCACAGGGCAAATTTCACTATCACTGTGTTATGCATATTGGTGACTTTTGTTTATCAAAAGTGTGCAAATAATTTGTTCCATAAAAATAATTTATCCTCAAAGTGTACTGGTCTGGTTTCAGCTGGAATAAAGTTAATTTTCTTCCTAGTAGCTGGTACAGTGCTGTATTTTGCCTCTAGTCTGAGGATAATGTTGATACACACTGGTGTTCTTATTTATCGTTAAGTAGCGCTTACCCTGATCAAGGACTTTTCAGTCTCTCATGATCTGTCAGTGAGGAGGGGCACCTGACCCAAACTAGCAAAAGTGGTATTCCAATACCACAGCACTATGATGTTTAATTTAATCTAAAAACAGATAACCAGCTAGTGAAACTTGTTCTTAGTGTATTCAAAGTATTCTTTAAATATATTCTGCTATGTATACCTCTCCTTAATCAGCTGAAGGAGCTGTAAGGAGTAGAGTGAGGGGAAGAAAAAACAGAAAGAGGAAGGACTGGTTTTTATCACACCTGAAGAAATATTTCAGACACATTTAAACAAGAGAGGTTTAGGTTGGATATAAGGAAGAAATTCTTTCCTGTTAGGCTGGTGAGGCACTGGAATGGATTGCCCAGGGAGGTTGTGAGTGCTCCATCCCTGGTGGTATTCAAGGTCAGGTTAGACGAAGCCTAGGGTGGCATGGTTTAGTGTGAGGTGTCCCTGCTTATGGCGGGGGGGTTGGAACTAGATAATCTTAAGGTCCTTTCCAACCCTAACTATTCTATGATTCTATGATTTCTAAGGCTGGATTACCTATGTCTACCTTTACACTAATAAATTAAATGTTCTTGGGAGTATGCTTGGCCAACTAAGAATGGAGGAGTTTACACTTATCTACCTCACTCACTAAAATCACAGTGGCTGTATGTGGCCTGTTGGAAATGATGGGAAGAAATCTACTGTTCCCAAGGACTGTTTATGAAACTTCCAATTGGGATAAACCCAAAGCAAGTCAGACACTGTTCTATCATGTAACTGTTGAAGTATAGATAATATATATGTTTGCAATGGAAAGCCCAGTAATGTACTGGGTGCTTATTTATTTTGATGGTATAGACAAACAAGGGCATGTAACAAACCATCACAATTTCCTGCTGCATCCCAACTGAAAGATCTGAGATGTATGTAATATCCTGAACACATTCCCTATCATTCAGCAGTAGGCTGATCGTCTGATCATCATAGAATCATAGAATAGTTAGGGCTGGAAAGGACCTTAAGATCATCTAGTTCCAACCACCCTGCCATAAGCAGGGACACCTCACACTAAACCATGCCAACCAAGGCTTCAAGGAACTACAGGGTAATAGGACAAATGCCTTGTGTTTCCATGACATGCAGGTACTAGTCTGGCTTTTCAGAGCTGAAAGGGTCCTACTTTAATTTCTGAAAGGGTAATAATATAACAAAGTTCCTAACTGTAGCATCTACTAGAACTGAAAGATTTAAATTCTGCCTAAAATGAAAAGAAATCTTCATTTTACCTGTTCAGATTTCTCCTTAACCCTCTCCCTCACCCCAAAAACCTAATCTCCAAAATTAAGCAAAATCTGTGTTTGGCTGTAAGCTGTAAATAGAAGTCTGAGCAGGCGTTTTGGCTCTATTTATTGCAACACCAAGCAGAAAGATGACACTGCACCTTGGAAGTTGCATATTTGGAAGAGGAAGTGTCTGCATCTAGCAAGAACTAAAAAACCAAACAAATAAACAAACAAACGAACAAACAAAAAACTATGGCATTAGACATATGATGCTATCACAATGCTAAGGCTCGTGGAGGATAGCACACCTTAGAAGTGACTGAAGAATATTTTTCCTGACCTAAAAAATTACAACTATCACCACAAAGGTAAGAGGCAGCTGACAATATCACATGAAATATTCAATTGGACACGTTGATAAGTTTTGTTTGCCAAGAAAACCTGACAGGAATCTTTTTGGTCATGTGAATCTTATTGCCAGTTAGAACCACAGTTGTCCTACAATTTTGATCATAGGGTAAAGAACCTCCACTGTACAGATGTGTGAGGAGCACAACAGTCACTGATTGGCGCTGTTAATAATTAATGACCAAATGCCTACAGTGCCACCCACAGGCACTTGATGTTCTAACTAGTTACTGAGCAGGTTCCCACTTCACATTTCTAACACAAAAGGAACTTATAAACAGTCAGGTCTTTTTTTAATTCCACTGGCCTATGACAAGCTTGAAACCCTGCCTAAATGTTAAAAGATAAAACAGGAAGAGGAAAATAAAAGTTAAAAGAAAATGGAGAAAAGAAAGGGAAGGAATATTTTCAAGTTCTATCACTGTTTTCAAGTTTAATGCTGACATGCCTGCCTAAAGCTTTCTACTAAACTGGGATAAATAGTCAACATCTGTTCTGAATTATTTATTTATTTTCAATTGCAGAAAATTGGCAGCTTCAATGTCCCTAAGAGAAGGATAATTGTAATTATCTATGATGTTGTGAAAACTGTTTCAATGGCTCAGCAGTCACTGAGGGCTTGGCTTTTTTTCTCTCCTTACAGCATATATCTTCCAGCATGCGTATGGATGTGAAAAAAATAAACTTTTGAGTTCTTTTTGTAAGTTTTTATGTCATTTTTCCTCTCAATACCACTTTGAATAGGATTTCCTAATTAGGGGTTCCAGAATGTGCAGTTTAAATACACCACTTATTGTTAAAACAACGAAATGGTTACCTATCCAAAGTCTTTATCCTTTAATATGCTCTGCTTGAAAGGGATTTTGCACCTGTATAAATCCTCATGGATATCTGGGTGGACCTTCAGGACAGCAAAGCACTGGAATGCCTCATATAAAATATCTGAAAAAGGTGCAGAGTTAATAATGTACTAAATTCTAATAATCAGTTATATATAATTCATGAATTAGCAAAAATGCTGGTTTCTCATTTCTGCCATTTTGCAGGAAGAAAGATGGATCAAATATACTATACAAGATGTAATTTTCTCAGAAATCCATTTTTATTGTTATTCAAAAGAAAAAAATAATTATTAGTGACTCTTTTTTTTGGAGCCTGTGACTCTGGCTCATCAATTTACCAAGAAAGACTTGTAATTAGAAATCACAGAAATCATAGAAAACATAGAATAGTTAGGGTTGGAAAGGACATTAAGATCATCTAGTTCCAACCCCTCTGCCATAAGCAGGGACACCTCACACTAAACCATGACACACAAGGCTTCGTCTAACCTAGCCTTGAATACCACCAGGGATGGAGCACTTACAACCTCCCTGAGCAACCCATTCCAGTGCCTCACCACCCTCACAGGAAAGAATTTCTTCCTTAGATCCAATCTAAACCTCCCCTGTTTAAGTTTGAACCCATTAACCCTTGTCCTGCCACTACAGTCCCTAATGAAGAGCCCCTCACCAACATCCCTATAGGCCCCCTTCAGATATTGGAAGGCTGCTATGAGGTCTCCACACAGTGTTCTCTTCTCCAGGCAGAACAGCCCCAACTCTCTCAGCCTGTCTTCATATGGGAGATGCTCCATTCCCCCAGTCATCCTCGTGGCTCTCCTCTGCACTTGTTCTAACAGCTCCATGTCCTTTTTATGTTGAGGACACCAGAACTGCACACAATGCTTCAGGTGAGGTCTCACGAGAGCAGAGGGGTAGAATCACCTCCTTCAACCTGCTGGTCGCTCTCCTTTAGATGTAGCCCAGGATACAGTTGGCTTTCTGGGCTGCAAGAGCACACTGTTGGCTCATGTTCATGTTTTCATTGACCACCACCCCCAAGTACTTCTTGGCAGGGCTGCTCTCAATCTCCTCTTTGCCCAACCTGTATCTGTGCCTGGGATTGCTCTGACCCATGTGTAGGACCTTGCACTTGTCATGGTTAAACTTCATGAGGTTGTCGTGAGCCCACCTCATAAGCGTGTCAAGGTCTCTCTGGATGGCATTCCTTCAATTCTCATTGCCTGTTTTTAAATGAAAAGTAGACAGATTGAGAAGAGAGCTGCTTGCCCTGGAACTAACAGAAAGAGAAATGAGGAAGATATTGCCATATATATCAAAGAAAAAAATGCATTGAATAGGAACACAGAAGAAAGTGAGATATGGAATTGTTAAACATCCATGTGTTAAGATAAAAGGCATGCATGACTCCCGTAGAATACCAAGTCCAGAGAATGTATTGATGGGAATTATTAACCCCATAACAGTGATGGCTAAATGTAACCTCTGACAAGGCTGAGGAATTTGAACTAACTTAACATCTGATGGATAAGGAAAATATCAGGCTAGATCTGTACTAATAAACTGAACAGTGCCAGGGATCATTTACAGACATTGAAGCCAACTGGCACAGTCTAGTCACATGCTATTACACTCTCAGCCTCCAACACAGCATGGTCAGATCTGTGCTGCCATTTGGGAACTACCCTGACCTGTACTAACTCCTGAACTGGATCCAGAAATTATCTAGCTAGTTGGGTCTGGCCAAAAACATGGCTATTACAATTCACCAACAGAGAAAGCTGAATTCCATTGCTAGTTTTAGCTCTAGTTCATTGACTTATCTCTACACATTTATATTTTTCTAAAATCTTTAGATTGGATTAGGGAGAAAGTGTTATTTTAAAATGTGCAGAAAGTAGTAGTTGGTACATGATACTGAAAATATATTCAAAAAAATCTCTAAGTTTGTTATTAAAAAAAAAAAATCATTATTAAGTTAACAACAGAACAGGAAAATAGACCAAAATACGGCAAGAAGAAGTCAGAGTTACTTGGATAAGTTAGCACTCCATAGCAGAAAGATACCCTACAGTTGTTTAAAATATAAACAAAGCACCAAAAATTATTTCCACAAATGTATGAAGAAGATGTTCAGAGAAAGGGAAAAAACAAACAACAAAATACTGATATTTAGAATAGGAGGAACAAGATCCCAAGGACTTAAAAATCCTTTAACCTCATTTTGGTATCCTAAAAGAAACAAAATTGTTAATCTGTTTTTGTGCAGCTGGTAGATAATAAGGTGCTAAGAAAAGGGCAATATGGATTTGTCAGGATTTGACAAAACATGCCAAACTAATCTGATTTCCTTCTTGACATGTTAACTGGCCAGGTGGATATGTGAGAAGCATACGATATGTTTGTTAGTCTGACATTCTCACAAGTAACAGTCTTGATCAAAAGCAGTTAATGCAGAACAGGCTGGGAAAAAAAAAAAAACAAACCATACAGCACAGTTATCACTAGTTTCTGCCCAACTAGAGTCTCTTTCAAATTGGTCTGACATATGGCAGATCTGGGACATGTATTATTTAGTACTTTCATTAAAGACATGGATGACAGAATAGTGAATATACATATGAAGAGTTAAAGGACTTCAGATTGGGAGTGGCTATAGCACTTTAGAGGACAGAAGAGTAACTCAGAGACACTACAGTATATTAGAGAAATAGTCTGAAATCAAAAAGAAGAAATCTGTGAAATACAACAACAAAGAATTATACTGAAGAAGGAAAAATAAAAAGATACTAAAAAAAGGGAAACCAAAGAAGAGCAATATAGAAAATGGGGAGTTGCAGTTAAGTATAAACCAAATATGGGTTAAATAAACTTAAATAGGGGAGGTTTAGATTGGCTATAAGGAAGAAATTCTTTACTGTTAGGGTGGTGAGGCACTGGAATCGGTTGCCCAAGGAAGTTGTGAGTGCTCCAACCGTGGCATTATTCAAGGCCAGGTTGGATGAAGCCTTGGGTGTCATGGTTTAGTGTGAGGTATCCCTGCTTATGGCAGAGGGGTTGGAACTAGATGAACTTAAGGTCCTTTCCAACCCTAACTATTCTATGATTCTATATGTGATGTTATAAAGATGACAATATTATTCTAAAATGTGTTAATTTCAGTGTTGCATGCAGGAATTTAAAAGGAAGTTATTTAATTCTGCTTGAACTAGCAAGGTCTTTGATACAGTTCGAGTTTTTAGATTTTGTACTACTCATTAACAAGGAGGCTGTTAAAACTCTGTAATTTATAAAAGAGGTTAACAAAGATAATAAAAGATCACAAAAAAATAAATTGTCAGGAAAGGATGAAAACCAAATGTTTAGTCCATAAACCAGAAAATTAGGAGATGCAAGCTGTATTCAAATCTACTAAACATACACAGGCTCACACAGGTGTAAAAAGGGTTTCAGAGTCTCAAACAAAAAATGTAATTTCATCTGTTAATTATTTTTATATATATATATATATCTAAATCCAAGGTTTTTTCCAAGTTCGTGGTGACTCAAAAGTTCTTCAGACTGTGCAGCTGTTCATTTGTTCTGATGTTACTCGTCAGCTTCATTGCTAGAATCAGCTTTCAGCGTCTTTGGCTTTAGGGCATACTTGCCAAAATTGTCTGCTCCAGGGTTAGGAATTATGACTTCAAGCAACCCCAGGACAGACTTACTATTCATGCACTCTTCAGAGTTGCAGCCTTCTTGGCTCACATCATCCTTGGTCCTGGGGCAGACTGTGCTACTCCTTGATACATACACACCCTCCAAATGCATGTCAGCAGTCTGAAGTCCTCATAACAGGGAAATGAACATAAAGATTGCTATTAAGTTCTCCAATGGTGAAATTAGGTTTATATAACAGTTAATTACTACTTCTTGTGTTCATTTACAAATAACATTTTCCCCTTCTGCGGGAAGAACAGGAAAAGAAACAACCCCAAATGTTATAATCGGCATCTCACAGTACCTGCTGGATAGAATACAATAACGGTGTTAGACTGCCAAAGCAAGCCCAGGTGCAGATTTTATAAGTGGGAGGTTGGAAGGAGAAAGGGGAAGCAGTAATGTGATTTTCTCCATGAGTCCTTGCTAAATGCAGCACAAGTGTATGGGGTAAAGTACATAGTCACTGCTGTGTAACTTTATTATCTATTGGGCATTGCCCCTTCTCACAGCTCTGATTCAATTGTGGAAAAGAAATGGAAAGACATGCAAGGAAAACAAAACATGACTTCATATCATGGTAAATTGAAATATGCATTGTTTGTTAAATCAAAGGTAGAAAGGAAAGGAAATACCTTACTTAGGAATATACTTCTCCTGTTTCTAAGGACTTAGGCTGAGAAAGTAGGGGCTGTTCAGCCTGGAGGCTGTGTGGAGACCTCATAGCAGCCTTCCAGTATCTGAAGGGGGCATATAAGGCTGCTGGGGAGGGACATTTCATGAGGCACTGTAGTGATAGGACAAGGCGTAATGGATTAAAACTTAAACAGGGGAAGTTTAGATTGGATATAGGGAGGAAGTTCTTTACTGTGAGGGTGGTGAGATGCTGGAATGGGTTGCCCAGGGAGGTTGTGAATGCTCCATCCCTGGTGGTGTTCAGGGCCATGTTGGACAGAGCCTTGGGTGGCATGGTTTAGTGTGAGGTGTCCCTGCCCATGTCAGGGGGTTTGGACCTAGATGATCTTAAGGTCCTTTCCAACCTTAGCTATTCTATGATTCTATGATTCCATGATTCTATAACTTAGGAGCAAGCACTGTGTATCAGCAATGTGTGATATGGATGGAGCCCTGCTCACTTAATAACATTTTTTTCTAGCCATGACGTGAAGAGTTTGGTAATCTTTGAGTATATGTATGTTTGCAAGGAGTCAGGATCCATGCTGAAGTCACAGATTTAAATCTGTGTAAAGCCCATATATCTGTGGGCTGTACTCCTTTTGTCTGTGACTTGTACTTCTGCAGCTGTAGTACATCCCTCCATGCCAGATTGGTGAAGAGGGAGTGCAAGCCATGCTGGGTAAATTTTTTGTATCTTTAGACCCTTCATTCTCTGTTACACTTGTGGAATTTATGGCTGAATCAAGCCTCCACAGTGCGAAATGCTAATGTAACCCAAATACATAAACTATAATCCATAGCCTGGAGGAAGGTCTCTTATCCTTACATCTGGGAGTATGTTACTTTCGTGCTATTGAGTTGATTTTGCTAGTAAAATAAGGCAGCTCCTGCCTCCAATCATAGGTATATATTGTATGCATGCTACTCTGATGAATTTCATATACCCTAGGGCTCCTCAAGATTAAAAAAAAAAAAAAAAAAGAAGACAAACATAAAGGGATCAGGACAATGCAACAAGGTGATACTAGATATAATGAAAATCTAGCAAACTTTGGTGATGTTAAAAACAACAAGATGAGGAATTGTTTTGACTGAAATAGACATGAACCGTCTCATAGGTCTAATAGATTAGAGGGTTTACTATATTCTCAAGAAAATTATAGAAATAGCTAGTGTTCTGGCCACCTGCTTTGTCCTTAGTAAAGTGAGATCATTTTATTTCAATTTCTTAATTATAACAGAATTGATTTGTCTTTTCCAAGTCCAACCTTTGAGACTCATAAAGCTAAGATTCTTGTGTAAACACAGGCATAATTCTGGACAAAAAAGCAGATAAGCGAATACATATAAGACAACTGGCATGTTGAAAAATAATTATTAAGTTAGTTTTCTCCTGTAGTTTTTATTTGTCTAGAGCAAGTGGTTAATCCCAGATAGTTTTTATCCCCTTAATAAGGTCAGGGTGAAGGCAAAGTGGAGACAAACAAAGAAATATATCTATAGCTAATTCTATATTGAGCTGAGCTTGTTAAACCTGATACACTGAAGCTAAAGAGTTTCACAGAAGAGGAAAGAGCTTTCCCAACTTCCAGAAAGAAGGTAGCAATAAACTAGCTTGATAATCACTGTTGTTAAATTGAGCCCCTTGGGATGTGAGGTAATTTGTAGTAACGTGAAAGACTTGGTCTTTATCAAGCCAGTTTGAATGACTGTCTGGAGGTTCTATCTTTATAGTCCAAATTCTCCAGTACCTTTCTTTCCAGGGGGACCTATTATGCTGCAACAGTCAGTTTATGAACTACAGAAAGTTAGAGAAGGCAAAAGGCCATTTTCACCGCATGGGCTAGATTCAAAAGCACTAAGAGTGGCAGGCTGAAGGGAGAAGAGATGCTTTATTTCTCATCCCTAGAGCAACAGTGGAGTCACAAAATAGATCTTCAGAAAGAGAAGAGGTTCTTAAAATGTTAAGGAATTTTTTAGACATAATACATTTCTAGTGAAATTGCTAATTTACTAAAACTATAGAAATTTTATAAATTATGTTTATATTCTGAGAAGTAGTTCACCTGGTCTGTTAACTCTCCACCTATCAGTGAAAACTATACTCACCACAGTAGACTGTAAATGCTGAAACAACTCAAGGATCTCACTGGATTGTTGCCAGTTCCAATTACCACCTCTTTCCAGAAGAGATAATTAAGTTCTCCCAATAACATTTATTTCCTATTTTCTAGATTGCTTGGTTTTCTTCTCATGAATCCAGAAATCTCAAGACTTTTGTCGTGGTTTAAACCCAGCCACGCAGCTCATTCACTCACTCAACCCCCCTTTCTTGCCCTCCCCTGCTTCCAGACAGACGGGGAGGAGAATTAAAAGAATGCAACTCCCACAGGTTGAGATAAGAACAGTTTAGTAACTAAGGTATAACACAAATCACTGCTGCTACCACCAATAATAATAATGATGAAGGAAATAACAAGGGAAAAGAATACAGCATCTCACCAACCACCGACAGATAACTCATGACACCCCACCCCAACCAAGCGCTGACCGCATACCTACAACCAACTCCCCAGAGAACTAGCCCTTCCTGGTAACTCTCAGTCACATCCTGGGCATGACATGCTATGGTATGGAATACCTCTTTGGTTGGTTTGGGTCAGGTGTCCTGTCTCTGCTTCCTCCTGGCCTCCCCTCCTCCCTGGCAGAGCATGAGGCTCANACTAAACTAAGGTATAACACAAATCACTGCTGCTACCACCAATAATAATAATGATGAAGGAAATAACAAGGGAAAAGAATACAGCATCTCACCAACCACCGACAGATAACTCATGACACCCCACCCCAACCAAGCGCTGACCGCATACCTACAACCAACTCCCCAGAGAACTAGCCCTTCCTGGTAACTCTCAGTCACATCCTGGGCATGACATGCTATGGTATGGAATACCTCTTTGGTTGGTTTGGGTCAGGTGTCCTGTCTCTGCTTCCTCCTGGCCTCCCCTCCTCCCTGGCAGAGCATGAGGCTCACAAAGTCCTTGGTCAGAATAAATATTACTTAGCGACAACTAAAAACGTCAATGTTATCAGTTTTGTTCCCAGGTTAAGACAAAACACAGTGCTGCACCAGCTACTATGAAGAAGAAAAAGATGACTGCCTCTGCTAAACCCAGGACAACTTTCCATACCCAAAGCCTGTTTCTCAGAGAACTAAAAGAGATATTTATACTTCCACCTAACAATGACAACTGTTTTCCATTCCAGCTGTCAAGAGCAGGACAACTTTCTTGCATGTCATGGTTTCTGATTCCTATATTGAGAATATCTATGCCTTTTTGTTAAAATTGATGCAATAATGGGTCTTATCTGCTCTTGAGTGAAAACTAAGCACTGGCCCAAGAGAAATACAAGTGTAAATTAGTTAAGAAAAGTGATGATGTTTTAATGGTGCTGCTTAAAGTTGATTTACTGACATAGTAATGGGTGCCAATATTGACTGAATACTTAAAAAAATATTTCTGTGGGTATGCACCCAAGTAAATTAATTAAATTCTCTGCAGTAGCTTTTTTATTTCCTTAGTGTTTGACTTTTGTGAATAGTCTATAAATCATATTTAAAGGCAGAATGCATGTGATAATAGTTTTAAGCAAATATTACAGAATATTCTGAGCCTATAAATACTGAATTTGAAGATGCAAATATTAGCATTGTAGTTCTGAACATTTTCAATGAACTTGGTATTAGTAATCTTCCAAATTTTTTTTCACCAAAACCTCATAATTTCTCTTGCACTCTGGCTAAGTAAAAACTATTTCCCTCTGTCTTTGACAAGTGGGGGCAGTATGGTTGTGGAAGACGAAAAAAATACTTTTTAGCAAAAAAATTGAAATAACATCTAAATTTGTGTTTGTGATATGTGGTCCAGGAACTATTGCAGTTAAAACCCTGTAAGCATCCTGGGTAACTCTTTATGCAGTCACCCCTCCACCCAAAAAGTTGCAAAAATCTACAGTGATTAGAAAAACTTCTTACTGCAACATTCAAGTCTACTATTAAAAGCTGTGCTAGGCATTTTAAAGTCTATTTCTATGTTTTCACAAAAAAAAAAACACGCATGTATATCTAGAATCTGCAAAATTTGAAGCATGATGGAGGGCCATGGGAATTATTATATTATACCAAATATTGTTCAGTTAGTCTGATATTATACTTCTGACAGAAAGACAATATCAAACACTTCAGATAAAGAGATTGAGAAATCCTCATATGGACAATTATGATATAACCTGGTCACTCAAAAACTCTTTTGTTTAGTAGTTGTCTCATATTCTGAAATGCTTCCAATAGTCAGAGGTGACCGTTCCAAAAGTCAGAGTTATAAAATCTAATTTTCTTTTCTGATGGTCCAGACTTGTACGAGTCTTGAGAAAGATTTGCAAATTGCATTGAAGAGAAAGTAAAACAAAAAAACTTCGTGTAGAAAGTGCAAGTCCTTCTTCATTATTTTGCACTGGAAGGGGTGAGGGTAGTATAGGAACTAGAGGAGAATAAACCCCAAGCTTTCAAACAGGTAGATTACATGATTCAAATATTTAAAAATTACTGGAAATAGATAAAAGTTTGATTAAAACTAAAAATTTGTTTCTTTAAAAATTGTGTATTTCAAGCTGTTAAAAACCTAAAGAAAGTACTATTTGAAGATGACTTTTAAATAAATCCTCTTTTAAAAAAATATTTTTCTGACTAAAAGTTTTTGATTTCTTTATCATTAATTCCCTTCTTTTTTAACTTAAAGGTTGACAGTTTCTTCAGTCTCTACATAGAATTTTCTTGCTATCTCATCTAACCATTCTCATCTCAGAATCATGTCAGAAATTGCAGCAGGCAAATAATTGATTACATTTATTGCATAGGATCAACTTTGAAAGCTGTCCTTTCACTGTATATCCATATAGTCTTTAGAAAACACCTTCCTCTCTACGACTTTCCCTTGTAAAAGACAGTTTATAGGGACAAATGTTATACAAACCCCCTCAGCAAACTCACTTCTGCATCTAATGATGATCCACTTAAATTTCTCTGCTGCCATTTTGAGTTTTCTTATGTTATTTAAGCATCTTACATTAATTTTTCTGCACAAAGACAAATCAGAGAATGGTGATCTGGCAGCCAAGATCTAAGGCAAAGAGGGGATACTGACAATCCTTTGAATGCACATGAATGAAAACAAGAGAACAATATAATTTTCACCAGTGCCTCATGTAGCCAAGAATCTGCTTGATAAGTAATAAGACAGTGATCACTGAGCATATAGGTATACCAGGGATAGCTATTATTTAACCATTTTGAGGACCGCGACTATATACTTGTCATTGATTGTGCCCATACCAATAAAACGGTGTTGGAGCTTGTTCTGCTACTCTTAGGCCGGTTCCCATATGTCCTGGGTTCAGGAATAGCAGTCAGTTTTTCTCCTTAGTAGCTGGTGCAGTACTGTGTTTTGACTTAACCTGGGAACAGAACTGATAACACCGATGTTTTTAGTTGTTGCTAAGTAATGTTTACTCTGACCAAGGACATTGTGAGCCTCATGCTCTGCCAGGGAGGAGGGGAGGCCGGGAGGAAGGAGGGACAGGACCCAAACTGACCAAAGAGGTATTCCATACCATAGCACATCATGCCCAGGATATAACTGAGAATTACCCGGAAGGATACGGCACTTCCCGGTTGGGCTCATTTTCGGTGGGTGGTATAATACCCTCTTCCCTTATTTCCTCATCATTATTATTATTGGTGATAGCAATAGTGATTTGTGTTATACCTTAGTTACTGGACTGTTGTTATCTCAACCTGTGGGAGTTGCATTCCTTCAATTCTCCTCCCCATCCCTCTGGGAGCGGGGAGGAAGAAGGGGGGGGAGGAAAGAAAGAGGGGGAGGGAGTAGAAACTGGGTTTAAACCACGACACCATATCCTATCTGTGTTCATGCCCAGTTAGACTTCAAAACTAGGGATATGGGGGAAGAGATCATGGAATCACAGAATCCTAAGGATTGGAAGGGACCTCGAAAGATCACCTAGTCCAACCCCCCTGTGACAGCAGGGTAACCTAGAGTACATCACACAGGAACTTGTCCAGGCAGGCCTTGAATATCTCCAACATAGGAGACTCCACAACACTCCTGGGCAACCTGTTCCACTGCTCTGTCACTCTCACACTAAAGAAGTTTCTCCTGATGTTCACATGGAACCTCCTATGCTCCAGTTTACACCCATTGCCCCTCGTCCTATCACTGGACATCACCGAAAAGAACCTATCTCCATCATCCTGACACTCACCCTTTATATATTTGTAAACATTGATGAGGTCACCCCTCAGTCTCCTCTTCTCCAAGCTAAAGAGACCCAGCTCCCTCAGCCTCTCCTCATAAGGGAAATGTTCCACTCCCTTAACCATCTTTGTGGCTCTGCGCTGGACTCTTTCAAGCAATTCCCTGTCCTTCTTGAACTGAGGGGCCCAGAACTGGACCCAATATTCCAGATGCGGCCTCACCAAGGCAGAGTAGAGGGGGAGTCAAACCTCTCTTGACCTACTAACCACACCCTTTCTAATGCACCCGAGGATGCCATTGGCTTTCTT
>NDXB01019904.1:78632-92158 GCA_002631895.1 Agapornis roseicollis | reverse complement strand
GGGGGGGATATGTGTGTGAGAGAGCAAGCTGTGTGGTCTTTTCTGGGTTGCCAACTGGACTTAAACCACGACAACCCTATGGTCGGAATAACTGGGCAAGCAACTGTGTCCTTTAAAACGAGATACCATCAATCCTTATTCTTATATACAGCTGGAAAGACATTAGTAAAGAGTGCACAGCTTCCCTTTGCTTGAGCTGCAAGAAACTGGAGCTGCTGGAGCAGATCTTTCATAGAATCACAGAATCCCAAACTGGTTTGGGTGGAAGGGACCTTAAAGCTCATCCAGTTCCAACCCCTGCCACAGACAGGGACACATTTCACTAGACCAGGTTGCTCCAAGCCCCATCCAGCCTGGCCTTGAACACTGCCAGAGATGGGGCACCTGCTTGTGGGTACCTGGCACCAGCTCCTATTTCCTCATTACTGAAAGTCTTCAGGAGGATCCTTTACATTTTATTTAACTTCCTCTTTCCTGAGCTCATTGTCTCTGTATGTTTCCACAGTGGGAATAGGCTCTTCCCAGTTAAACCAGCCTCCCTAGAACTTTTCTTCTAAGCACAAGTGCTGTCACAGTGCAACCTTCATACCTGCTAACTCCCAAGAAATACTCCCATATAACCTTTTGGTTATTCCTCACATATTCAAACCCTCTGGTTTAGCTGCACTTTTGCTGCTGCAGTAACATTTTCCATCCTTTTGTCCCTTTTTCCCCATCACTTTCCACCCTATTGAGTTTCTCATTTGCCATGGACTTTTTTTCAGCAGCTAATTATTGGCTTCTCTCTCTGGACTCATCTTCTGTGTGCCTGAGACTTGAGTTTGATCCCAAGCAACTGGAATATATTTTCCAGTTTCTTGTTTCAAGCCTCTCAGTAGGTAAAAACAATTTTGCAAACTGAAAGAAGATTTAAATCAGCATTCTTTCTGTAACAGATTTCTCTGATCACTGCTTTCATTTCCACAGCATTTGCTTGGCAGCAAGGCCTTGAGAAAATAGCAGCTCATTGCTTTGGAGATAAACTCTTATCTGCTTTATAATTTAATATCCCTGCCACTAAGTGGAAAATTCCCCTGTCAGTCTCTGTGCCTGTTACGTAGCCTCAAAAGCAGCAATAACACTTACCATGTCAGCTCCTAGAACAGCTCAGATTAAACAACTTTGCAATTAAAGTGTTTACAGATTACAGCCTTTCCCCTCCCTCCTCATTTCAGGCCATTTCATCAATCAACTGTTTTCTCATTGACTGGTTTTTCTGTAGCTCTCTGGCACTGTTACACTACTCAGGCTCAGGAGGTTCCTCCTTGGCTTGCTCAAATGCCATCATCCCTCACCATCAGCATCCCGAACTGCCTCCCTGCTACTGCACCCAGGTAGGTCAACTCATCTTTCTATACCCCTTCCAGTCCCTTCTTGTCTTTGCTGTTAGGGTTTCATTTCAGCCCAAAGCCAACCAACATTTCAAGCTTGAAATACCTTTCTCAATGGGATAGCAAATCTTTCATAACCCTGTGCCCAGCTTTAAAGGGGTTGATGAGTTTAGAGTGTAAGTGGAGAGAGTTTACTTTCTAATACAAAGCTAACCAGAAAATAAACAGATAAAATAGATAAACAAAAAAGCTGTGTTTGAGCCAAGCCCCATTTTGATGCTGCATCCTTGAATCTAGTAACTGCATAAGGGTGTTTTCAGATCAGGAGAAATTAGACAGCTGTTGAGGGGAAAAGTGAAGCACAGTTTGACTGGGCTGTCAAATGTACAAAAGAAACCAATAGGAAACATCGTGCTTCTAGCTTTGATCAGGCTGCGGTACTTGCAATGCTGTTTGCAAAGGCCATGTTCCTTCACATGGGAAATAACTCAGCAGGAAACTGCTGTCAAATGGAAACCACTGAGTGATGGTGGCAGAATCACTTCTGATCTGCGCTGGGATGCACTCTGCTGTCAAAGAAAGCTACATTCCCACTTGCCTTTTATCATAAAGAGTTCAAATACTCAGAGGCAGGGATGAGATTGAGGGAGACAGGCCATAATTACATTCTTCTTTCTCATATGATTAAATAGGATCAAAGGAACAACAGCAATGCATATCATCTGCACAGAGATCTTCCTGCAAATACTCCTTTCCCACAACAGCCTGAATGTAAGCATAAGGTGAAATATGGCAGATGAATCCAACAGGATGGAGCACATTGGTACCACACTGGTCTCTGTGTCCCAAGCTCCCTTTGCAGATGTTTATAGAGAACATCTGCTGACAGACTCGACAGAAGATGGGTTGTAAAGGGTGTTGATGGAGAAGATAAGAAATGTGTTTGCATCAGGGGAGGAGAAGGAAGAATGAGGAGTCCATAGGAAAGTGAAGTGGTGGAAATGATGAGACAGGAAAGCAGCAGTGTTTATTCTGGGCAAGAGAGAAACAAGATTGTGTCCACAGGAGCCAAGAAAACAGTTGGTTGTGGTTAAACCACAGAATAATGTAGGGACTGGATGTGATTCAGCTCAGAGGGAACAAAGAAAGGTTGGATATTTCCTAGATGTGAAAGGAAAATGTGATTCCCAAGGCTATTGCTGCAATTAGCACAGTCATTCAGAAAACCCAGCAAGAGGTCAGGGAAAGCAGCATCCTTTCAAGGCTAAATGATGCAAAATCACACACTCAGAGAAACATTTCTCACAGTTCAGGCATCCGTTGCAAACACAATTAATCATACCTTTGCTGTGAGAAGAAGCTAATGTCCTGTGGAAAATGCACCAAGAGTGTCTCAGAGTAAGGCAAGTCAGAAATATGAGGATAAATACAAGTTCGACAAGGCCAAGTGCAAGGTCCTGTGCACTGGTCAGCGCAATCCCAAGCACAAACGCAGGCTGGGAGAGACTGGATGGAGCAGCCCTAAGGAGGAGGACTTGGGAGTGGTGTGTGATAGAAGGTCCCCATGACCTGGCTTGAGTGTGCGTTTGAGCTCAGAACCCCCCATGTGCTGGGCTGCACCCCCAGAGCGTGAGCAGCAGGTCAGGGAGGGGATCCTGCCCCTCTGCTATGCTCTGGGGAGACCCCCCTTGCAGCCCTGATCCAGCTCTAGGGCAACAACACAAGAGGGACATGGAGCTGTTGGAGTGAGGCCAGAGGAGGCCACAGAGATGCTGTG
This sequence comes from Agapornis roseicollis, assembly GCA_002631895.1. NCBI lineage: Eukaryota > Metazoa > Chordata > Aves > Psittaciformes > Psittacidae > Agapornis > Agapornis roseicollis. The sequence continues at coordinate 89,011 of NDXB01019904.1, read as the reverse complement.
AGGGCTGTAGCAGCTCTGCTCTGGAGCCAGGCTGAGAGAGCTGGGCTGGGGCAGCCTGGAGAACAGAAGGCTCCTGAAGGGGAGACCTGAGAGCAGCTCCAGTGGCTAAAGGGGATACAGGAAACCTGGAGAGGGGCTTGGGACAAGGGCCTGTAGGAACAGGGCAAGGGCAATGGCTTTAACCTGCCAGAGGGGANAGCAGCTCCAGTGGCTAAAGGGGATACAGGAAACCTGGAGAGGGGCTTGGGACAAGGGCCTGTAGGAACAGGGCAAGGGCAATGGCTTTAACCTGCCAGAGGGGAGATTGATATGAGCTCTTAGGCAGAAGCTCTTCCCTGTGAGGGTGCTGAGGCACTGGCACAGGGTGCCCAGAGAAGCTGTGGCTGCCCCATCCCTGGCAGTGCTCAAGACCAGGTTGGACAGGGCTTGGAGCAGCCTGCTCTAGTGTGAGCTGCCCCTGCCTGTGGCAGGGGGTTGGAAGTGGATGAAGTCCCTTCCAACCCAAATCATTCTGTAATCCTATGAAATCAAGTAGTAGTGCTGTGGCTGTAAGTACAGGCAATGTTTACTTAAGAGTATGTTAACATCATTGAGACACAGCACTGCAGCATATGGTAATGTCTCCAGAGGAAAAAAGTACCACTAGACTCCTGAAGCAGGCTGTGCTCTTCTGCAAGATTCAGTGTAAGCTTAAAAGAAAAGCAAAGCACTGCCAGCACACAGACACAGACAGTTGTGTTCAAGAGCTGCTATGTATTCAAGGGCTTCTTAATTCAACAGTGTAAAGGGAGAAAAGATTCCTATGACAAAAACAGACGAATGACAAGGATATTACCTATTGGTCTTGCATAAAATCTTCTGTCCTTTACCATCTGCCTGCTCCTCACAGCTCTTCAAGTGCTGTGGATAACTGACATCCATGCATCAAAACTTGAACCCCCTCATTTTGCTAGCAGTTACACAGATGGCTCTAGTGAAGTCCACAGCACATGTTTTTTGCAGATCTCCATGAACTCGGTTATCATTAAGGGTCTATGGGCTTTTGAGAACTTGTCAGTGTTTTTCCACAGGCGGGGTCTGGTTGTTGGACTGCCTGAAGGCACATCAAGTGGGAGGCTCTGTATGAACACAGGCATGTTGTAAATTGATCTTTAATCCACTGTGTACATGATGCTGTGTACTGGACTACTGTAAAATCAACACACAAGATTGCCTCCATTCATAGATGCATCGCATAACAAGAGACAATTGTTTCTGATGTTGCAGTATGATTGCAGGTCCTGATTATACAAAGCAAGAACAGTGGCCTCAACACTTGCTCCCTTCAGCTAATCCCCTCCTGCTGATACAGTTTTTCCTGCCATCTTATTTTAACTCAACAAATGGTAAAGCTCCTTTTGGCAGTAGCCTCACCTCCCTGACTGTGAAGAACCACTCTCTGGTCACTCTCTCCTAGTCCAGACCAGGCTGTGAGTGTATGGTTCTACACCCATCAGGTCATCTACCTCTGCACACTGGTGTCACCAGGACCAGGGCTGTCCTGCTTTTTAGGGGGCAGCTGCTTTGACACAGTTTGATCTACCGCCGATGTCGCCGAGGCAACGAGGTCCCTGGGGAAGTGGAATGTGTTGCCATAGCAACACAATGCTCTTGGATGCAGCCTTCCACTGACACCTCAGAGGGAGAATTTGAGGTTGCTGGAAGCACTGAATCCTATTGGGGATGAAAAGTCTGTCTGTCTGAAGGATCGTGGCAAGGACAGATACAAACATACAGTCATAACCCTCCCTATGAAGCCATTGCTTACCAAACTGCTGCAGCAGTTTTGTCAGTGCCTGCACTAATGCACTGCTCTGAATGAAATTATTTATGTCACATGCTGTTATTGCTCATGATCATGTTTTGCTTTATAGTTAAATGATGAATAACCCAAGCAGGATACATTTTAGTGATGCTTTCACTCCCATTCTGGATACATTGATTCAGCAGGTTCTTTCTGTACAGACTCTCTGACAGTTGGGCTAATATAACACATGTTTTTAAATAATAAAACACTGGAAGGAGAAGGAGGGAAAATATTTATCTGTCCAAAGAAACTGATGACAGCCCTTTTCCAGAAACTGGGGAAATATTATATCACCCTCCTCTGACCTTCACAGAATAAGTTTAAGGCTGTTCTAGGTCTTTTTCAGCAGAGGCAAAGATCTATTACTTGCACATTAGTAGCTTCCACAAGCCAGCAAGGACATGACCTCACTATGTCATGTATCACCAAATCAAGAGAGAGTTCCTGTAGAGCTTATGAGATATTGAGGAAAGGCTGGAAAGGGCTGGATCATAAAACACTGCCGAGAAACATCCATGAACCCCTTAGAGTCACAGTCAGTCACGGAGAGGAGCCATGCTCAGTGTTCAGTGGACCTGTCCTCTTCTTAAGCTGCAATACTTACAGAAATATTAAGGCAGCAAATTTTGTTAAGCTTTCATAGCATAATTTATTTGGAATAATGGCCTTTCAAAACCAGGTAACAATGGAAACAATCAAAATATGAACCTAAAGGGAATTTCCAGAGTAGGGAAGGACTTTTCCACATCAGCCTAGGACCAAGCACGGTGGGGATGTGACCCTAACATAGCTTCTGTGTGCAGTACCCAACTTCATGCTGACTGAGGAGCAGGAGGAAGTACTGGGAAGGTGGAGTTTATGTAGCAAACTGTACAGTAACAACATGGTTAATTGCTAACTGCCATGGTTTGAGAATTTGCAAAAGCAGAACAGCAAATCCCTGGGAAAACTTGGAATTTCTACAGTACAAATAAATATGCAAATAACTCACGTTGTCATTGTAAAAATAAAACCACTTATTTATTAAGTAGCTTGCAATGATGTAATGGAATGTAATAAAGAGGTTTCTATCGTTGAAAAGAATCTTGTTTAATTAAAGAAAATTGGAATAATGCCTGACTACAAAGTATAACCTTCATAAAATCTGTACTGAATATTTATTCATGCACAACTGCGTGTATGCCCTGAGAAAAGGGATAGAGATTGAACGCATTTTGCAGCTATTTACAGGATAACTTAAAAAATAATAGTATTTCTGAACTGCAAAGCATTCGAATGGTTTCTGGAGTCATTCAGAACTCAGACATCTACAGATGTCGCTGACACCACAAAATGTCAGGTTATGTGCAGGGAGATTCCTGTGTTTTCACCATCAGTCTCACCCACTGGCTGACCTGGTGTTATCAATAAGAGCTCTTAATAACTACACAAGTTTAAGCATTTAGAGATAAATATTGCCAGCACAGCTGTGAGGAATCTAAAGATCTTTCTGCACGGACACTAGATGTCAATGGAGAGACACTTGAAACCAGCTGCAACAGAAGGTTGTGCTACTGCAGTCTCTAGAACCAGATTCTTTTCCTCTTTTTCTAATACAACTCTTTTGGGCTGATAGCATTGGGAACTGAAGTCATAAAAACAAACCTCAGGAGAGGCACTGTACATGAACATCCATCCAACTAGTTTCTGATACAGACATGATCTAAGTGATAGTTGAAGGCAGCATTTTTCAGCCCTACAAATGAATCACTTTTTTTGCTTGGACTGACAACAAGGGATTTAAACACGGTGAGGTGACTTTATAACCCTCTGCCCTGGATGAAGACATCCATGCTGCAGTCAAACATCAAATACTTTTGTAAGCTTAAGAACACAAACTGAGTTGGAAAGAATAGTCTCGAAGAAGTTTCACATCCCCATTATCCTCCTCTGAGATACAGAATCCTCTGTTGTCATTTTTATAATGTGTGCTAAAGAACAGCATGTAAAGAATGACAGAAAATTGCAATTGGAACTGCTTAGTGATTGTCTCTGAAAACTGAAAACAGGTTAACTGAGCTACATGCTGTGCTATATGTTTAATTAAAATGTGCTAACAGCCGTAATAGAGCTCATAAAAGAGTTTTCAGAGTGAAATATAAAACGCTGGGGATTTGGTGGATAAAGCTCATTTATTACTGTTGTAATTTACATTTAATACTGCAATTTTACTACTTGGAATTTGTTGACACACTGTGCTGAGTTGGTAAAATGAAACCTTCACGTACCATTCATTGTAGTACTGCCCCATGTTTGTGTGCAGCACTTTTGTTTGTGGAGAGGATCTGTGGGCACTAAAAGGCAGGGACATAAACACTGGGAACAGTGAAATGTGTAATGGCTTGCTCCTTCCTTCTTGTGGTTTCTATAAAACAAGGCCAAAGAGTAAAGGCAGTGTGACTCCAGGCTTGGCAAGAGATCAAGTGCTGCAAGAGAAGTGAGAGAGACAGGCTCATTCTAGAAAGAGGCTCAAGATGCCCCATCAGGAGATGAGCAAGATGGAGTGAGTGATAGATTATGGATTTGGGATACATCTTAGAAGTGAAGTTTTGGAAATGGCAAAGGTTATTGGACAAGAAGCTAGTGAAGATATACTGCAAATGAGAAAACACATGAGAAATGGTTAGTATCATCCAATGGACAAAGGTGGTAAGAGAAGATGTGAAAACAGGAGCGGTAGCAATAGTGATAGAGCAATAACATGTCTGAAGTGCTCCGTGGGATGGGTAGTGGCACTATGGAGATGCTGATAACAGAACTGTGTCAGATGGAAATGTGGGAAGGTAGAGAGGGAAGGGACGAGTACACACAGTAAAAGACAATCTCAGATTTGCAAGCAAAAGCTCAAGGAAGAAATGAATTTCAGAGCTCTGAGAGACACACCCTTTATCTTCAGCAAACTTTGGTTTGAACAGGTTCTGCTAGAAAACACCAATAGAAATGGATCCTTTGGATTCAGATTAGCCCTTGAACAATACACAGGCTGATTAATTTTCTGTCTTCTCTTAAAACAAAACAATCTAAAATCTATTCCCTCTGCCTAGAATTCAAAGCAGCCTCACCATATGATGTTTTCAGTGCTGGGTATAGAAACTAAAGTAGAACTGAGTGGGGTTTTCACTTTGTATACAAGAGAAACAAATTATTATCTAAGTTCTTATTTGAGTATTCCCTGCTTTGGAGTGCCATTGCTTAGGTCTTCTCTGACATCAAAACCATAAGCTTTACATCTGCTACATAGTGTTGCTCAGGGTAGTTTAAACAACATGGTCAACCCACATGCAGATATTTGTTTTATCTATATTCATACATGTGCCATTTTATGTTATGGCACAACTGCTATTCAGAGATATTTCTTTTTATATTTAGGTAAAGGTCAGGCCAAATGTTTTACAAAATCAGGTAATTTAAAATGGAAGTTTTCTACTGCCTGAAAAATTGTAATTGTTACCAACAGAATCAATGTTTTGTATGTTCATAAACTCAATTATGCCATTGAAAACCTGGACATTTATACAGATGTTTCTCCTAACTCAATACTTTGAGATGTATCAACAAATGCAGCAAACTATCTTCCCAAGAACTATCCAAAATATTTTTGATGGATTAAAGGCACTGGCAAAGTAACATACTTTGGCTGATACCAGTATTTATATATATACACTCAAAAGGCTGATTTTTTTTTCTCCTGTCTTTGCACTGGTGATAGATGGTCCCATATCATTTATTGAAATACACAGTACTCAAACGACTCACTCTGAAAACTAACAAGAAAAGTATATACTGAATCTTGCTTACTGCCTCAAGCAAACTGGCTTGTTAGAGTGCCAAAGCTTTGGTTTCTGGAGCTTAGAGCTTTCCTAAGAAGAAAATCAAACAGAGGCAGGAGAAGCAGTTTTATCTTGTGCACTGTGTTGAAGGATCTCCGCATCCTGGTAGGTAAGCCCAGATGACTCTGTCTTCTCTTAGTATACTTTCCCTGCTAAAATGAAAACTGAGAAGTTCTGTGTACATTATTTATGCAGATACATGATATATATGCACATTTATAGAGGCAGGAGTACGCAGCAGTTAGAAAAACAAAGTTTGACGTTAAACAGAGAATTTCAAATACAAAACTTCAGATCTGTTTTTTACAATGAGGGTGGTCACTGGGCTACAGACCAAGGGAAGGTGGAATTTTCTCATTTTATGAAGACTGGATATCTTCAGTTCATTATGATATGGCAGCCAAAAAAAACCCTAACATGAAGTGTCAGAGAACATATTTCCTGCTATTTTCCTGCTATTAAAACCATGTAAAGCACATGTAAAGATGTGGAGACCACACCTGTGCACAGTGCTCATGAGAGGCACAGTAAAGTTCAGCTGGTACAGAAAAGAGCATTTAACATAATCCTGGGGATGAAGCAGCTGCCTTTGGAGGAGAGACCTTAATTTTGATAAGGCTGAAGCAAGAGAAGATGAAGTTTTACAAAATCACCAAATAAAACACATGTAGAACCATCATTCACCAAATCCTGCAACACCAGGAGTAGGGGGCAGTTGGTAAATATGAGAAAAGAATTAAAAAACTGAGGAAAGAGAAGTGCAGCTTTATTTAACAGGTATTTAACTTCTGGAACTTTGCTGCCCTGAGGCACCATGGAAGCACACTGCACTTGAAGATTCAAAACAAGATGAGAGAGTCATGAGCAGGAGTCCTCAAACTGAAAATGCCATGGATGTATCCTCTGACATCCATAATAGAAGAACTGGAGATGCTAGAGGATCAGCGACAGGGACAAACCTTTGTCATTAGCTTCAGCACACAATGGGACACAGAAAATGTGATGTCCTATGATTTACAATGTTTTGCCCAAGATTATCAAACAGTTGTTTGTCCTCAACTGTACAGCTCCATGATATGTTGGATGGAGGGCTTGAGAAACCTGCACTGAACTAAAGCAGTTGCCAGGCAGGAAACAGGAAAATGTCTAGAACTGACAAATAATTCAAAGCTAAATCAACCACTGAATTTCAAAGCTGCTGCTGAATTTACTCCTCATCAGTTCATGCTTTTTTGTGCCAAAAGCATCCCACACCACTGAACTCCACAGCTTAGCAGGGTGAAGGCAGGACTTCATTTTGCTCATGGAAGGCTCTGAGCCCGGCTTGTAGGGAGGGCTGCTTTGGGAAATGCCTGACTTGAGAAGTCTTCCTAGTGTGCCACTTGCAACAACACGCGAAAGCTATAGTTGTGGTAATTAATCTAAGTTCCCTTAAACAAGAGATACCAACCACCAGAATATTTACTGTTTTCTTGCGTTATCCTTGTACTGAATTACTTGCAGAGAATCTAAAGGCAAGTATAATTAAGCCAAGATGTACGTATGTTTACACAGTGTCTGCTCTGGCTGGTGCTGACAGGTTTATGAGAAGTAAATTATTACTTGTTAGGAAGGGATTTGTTTCACTTTTTGAGGAGCCAGCCCCGAGGTTTAATCTGATTATTTTTCCCCAGTGCAAGACTATACAGACTATTTTCCCTTTTTGCTTGATCCATTGCTGCTCCAGCTACTGGGAAAAGCACTGAAGCTCCATCATAGTTTCATTAAAGGTGCATCAAAGTCACATAGCACTGGGTAAGACAGGCAGAGTGAAGGAACCTCAATATCTGGGAGCACAGACACATGATAAATATGAGAACAGCCCTTCAGATACTAAGAAATTATTAGGAGACAGTATGATACTGAAAAATATATGTATTTTCTTGGGAATAGTGTGAGAATAGCTTCATCAGCTACACAGTTCTTATCTAATTCCATACTGCATGCTGAATACAGCATGAAGCCAGCGGAAACAAATGGCATTGGTCATGCTGCATGAATTACAATTGTTATTATAAAGGGGATCAAATTAAGGCTGCAGAGTGCATTTCCTAATTTATTTTCTGCTATTCTTTTAATGTGGATGCTTATTACAGTAATAATTAAAAAGGTTATGCAAATTCAGGATGAAAGAAAGCAAATGATGAGCTGTATGTATGCACAGCAGGCAGTATTACAATTAACTTCATTGCAGACAAGTCTCTTGCATGTATGTGTCATCAATTCTGATGCTCACAAAAGGAAAAGGTATATAAATAAATAGGATAAACTCTGGTGCACATCAGCTTGAATATGTGCTCCATGAGATCTTGGACGCTTTGTATTTTGTCTGTCAACCCTCAGAAAGAGGCTAAACAGACCTCTGCTGTTTGCTTTTCCCAGAAGCTGATTAGTTATGTGTGGTCATATAAATATCTGAAGGCTAACACAATATAGCTCTTCAGAGACTTAGTAATATTTACTAGCACACATTTTTTCATATAAATAACTAGATTTATATCCACAGGGACAAATGAAAATGATGAACAAACATTGACTCCATTTGCCAAAGCTTTTTAGCAATACCTTGGGTTTTTTTTCCATTTTAAAAATTTCATTCTTATCATTTCACCATAGTAATGTCTTCAGCACACAACTGGCAATGGAAAGACCTCACCAGGCATCTTACTTTGATCAGAATGATTTCCCTGTACCACTTCTATCAGTATTTAAGACAAACAAGTAATGTGCTCTTGAGATTATAAAAAATACAATATAGTAGGGCTGAAAAATAACAAATCAGTATAAATCAGCTTTTGAGAAAAGGGATATGGCAATTGTTGTGCCTACTGTAGAATAAAAATGAAATGGCTTCATATGAACCCTCCAAATGAACTGATGAGATGTGGCCAGTCTACCTCCTGTGCTTGTTTTTAGTTCCTGTATGGATTCAAGATGTAATACGGGAGCTGTATTACAAAGAATGCCTTTTACAGAAGAGGCTGTGCTGTAATAAATGCCATGAGATTTCCAACTTCTCTCCTGGGGAATAAAGTCAGTAGAAGCAGCGAATGGGGTGCTCTGGGATTCACTGCCGTGGATGTCTTCCATGTAACAGCGATGAACAGACTAGCTGTGTTTGGGAGTGTGGTGGGAACCATCTGGATTAGCAAGGTGACCCTTCAGCACATGAGCAAGTAAAACCAAAACACGCAGTAAGTTGCCTCAGCCAATTCTGAGCTAGACAGTGAAATTGTGTATTTTGAGTACAAGCTGATTTCTGCCCTTTTATTGCTGAAACAAAAGAATTAAATAAAAATATTTACACTGACAACATGCAGCAGCCACTCATGTTTGCATAAGCCTTTTTTCTCCCAAGACTAGCTTCCCAGCAACATCAAACCTTCAGGGCTGATGGCTCCAAGCCATGCAGCCTGTCACCAGCCCCTGGGCATCGGCCAAACCTCCCTTGGACACACAAACAGATGACAGGTTTTGTTAAGAGAATACAAGCAAAAATCTGAATAAAGCATGTTTATCAACATGTGAATAGGTATCTCCGAAGCTTGCATCTATAAGCAATTACTGAGATGTTTCACTTTTTGGGAATTCTTAATTTGAAAGCTCTCAGCATGAAGCAGATCAATATGACTGATGGCGTTTTACAGGTGATGGCATTATGGATTTACTCAGCTTTTACCAAAATGTGTGAACACCTGGATGCTGCTTCTCTTGTGCTCACTACTTTTAAGAATAGTTCTTTAATGGTTTAATTCTGACAAGAAACAATAACAGCTGGAAGTCCTAAATCTAATTCCAATCAAGAATGAGATCTAGATTTAGATAATACATGCAATCAAAGAAAACTGCCCTCTCCTGCTCCTGTGGAGCCCTAAAACACCCTCGCAGGCACTGTGAAGAAAGTGAAGAAGCAATCAGTGCATAGTGTCATGACAAAGATGCTGCGAGGGCTGGGGCAGCTCTGCTCTGGAGCCAGGCTGAAGAGAGCTGGGCTGGGGCAGCCTGGAGAAGGAGAAGCCTCCTGCAGGGGAGACCTGAGAGCAGCTCCAGTGGCTAAAGGGGCTACAGGAAACCTGGAGAGGGGCTTTGGACAAGGGAACAGGCCAAGGGGAATGGCTTTAACCTGCCAGAGGGGAGACTGAGATGAGCCCTTAGGCAGAAACTCTTCCCTGTGAGGGTGCTGAGGCGCTGGCACAGGGTGCCCAGAGAAGCTGTGGCTGCCCCATCCCTGGCAGTGTTCAAGGCCAGGTTGGATACAGGCGCTTGGAGCAACCTGCTCTAGTGAAGGTGTCCCTGCCCGTGGCAGGAGCTCCATGTGCTTTGGGTCCCTTCCAACACAAACCGGTCTGGCATTCTGCGTGCAGCACGCACACCAGCACCCGCCGCAACCCCCCCCTATTGCGCTCACCGGGCCCGCACACCCCGGTGCTGCCCGGCCCGGCTGTACCCGCCCCTCGGGCCATGCTCACACCGGGCCCCTCCCCGCTCTTACTACCGGTCACCCGATGCCCGCCCTCCGCCACCGCCCTCGCGCCGCGCCTCGCAGTGACGCACGCACTGCTGCCATTGGCTCTGTGCCCGCTGCCGCGCATGCGGACACGACACCTCTCCTTCCCCCCCCCCCC
>NDXB01019904.1:19567-68956 GCA_002631895.1 Agapornis roseicollis | reverse complement strand
AAGATTAGGGGGTTTTCTGTTTTACTTTTCCCCCCCCCCCCCCCTTTTTTTTTCTTTTGAAGATAATGGTTGAGAAACAATAGTTGAACATTTCATGTTATCAAAGGTTTTGATTAAAATTCGTAAGTATTTGTGATAATCAAAGCCTTCTCAGGGAGAAGTTACAAAAGATGAAAAAAAAAAGGCAGATTAACATTCAGTCTTGCGACACCTTTGGGGAAGGGTGAGGGAAAGATTCTACACATTGTGCTCCAAGATGCTAAAACTTAGGAGTGTTTGGGGTGGTGATGTTATTTGACTGCAGTTTCTGAAGCATACAGAAATTAAACGTCAATGGATGTAGTTTGTATAATGGTTTAAAAACTGATCTTGAGATTGTGTAACTTCATGATAAACAGCCATAAACTGGGCTTCAGTTTCTCTTCTATTCTGTACGAGCATCTCTTATATCCCTGGGAAGTAATTTTAATGCTGAAAACATTTTAGTGTTGTGCCTTGTGTAATTTTTTCATAGCACTATGAAATAGTATTTTTATGATGTGTACTGGTTTTTGCTAGTGGGTATTTTAGCTTTTACCTGCAGACACTGTTAGCTTCCCGTACTTAAAGATTCACAATGTGTATCATTCATTTTGAACTCCTAACAGTGACTGTGGGGAGCTTTATACTAGAAGTTCTGCTCCTGAAAATCAGCTTACGTGGGAGCTGAACCATGTAACATTTGTCACCTGCTGCAGCTCACTTTGGTCAGGGAATTTCTTTTTATTGTTATTGGCAAATGAATGTTAACTTCTGCCCTCTTGCGCGGCCTTCAAACATTCGTAAGCATTACAGGTGCAGTGCTTGGGGACATGGTTTAGTGGTGGACTTGGCAGTGCTGAGTTTACGTTTGGACTTGATGATCTTAAAGGTCTTTTCCAACCTAGGTGATGCTGTAAAAAAGGATTTTCCCTGGTTTGGGGAGAGCACACTGCTTTTTACTGTTTTCCCTTTTTAGACAACAGGACAAATCCATCTGTCTTCACCCTTCCTCTTTCCCCCAGATCCTCTTTCTGTGAAAGTACACAGGATGCAATTACTGAAAGTGTGTAAGGGGGGCAGGGCTTGTCTGTCAAAATGCTTTTTAACGTGGAGATTGCTTTTTTTTTACAGCTATATGTTTTAAGTAAACTTTACTGATGCTGATTTAATGTTGTTAGAAGTGTAAATACAAAGGAATAAAAGCTGTAAAATACATGATTTTGAGATGTGGTACAGAAGTTATTTTTGCTCATCATTTGGTTGTACATCACAACTTGAAGAGTGCCTAGATTAGAATTTTTAACTTTTTTAAATTTCAAAATGTACATATTTTAAAATCTACTTAGATTTATTTATACTTCTATTTATTGAAAGAAGTTCAATGAATTATATCTGAATGGTATATAATAATTCACAAGATCCACTTGTAAATTATCGATGAATATAATTGTATTGGTAATGAAGTAGTACTTCATGTTGTATAAATATAGAGTCACAGAACTTTTAGAGATGCTAGGAATACTTCTGTAGAATCCATGGCACTCTTCTGTACCTTCTATCTCATTGCTTTTGGCCACTTCTCAATGTGCTATCCGTCATCCTCCAAAAGAGCTGAGGCTGTGCTGCTTGCTGCAGTGATGTGGGAGGGCTGGGTCCCTTGTAAAGCACTGAATGAAAATGGACATAAATTGCAGAGTCAGTTGTGCTCATACAGAGGATCCTGCACCCAAGCAAGAGATGAGGGGAAGTGAGGCAGAAAACCTTGTGCCCAGCGCTCTGATTCCAGAGCTACCACTACAGGTTAAAATCCTGTAAATTTTGTGTACCTCTTCTGCCATTAATGTAGATAAACATGTATAGAAGGCACAAGCTGTTGGTTTGTGTGGGGTTTTTTAGTGTTTTTGTTTGTTTTGCCCCCTTTTTTTTTAACTTCAAACCCAACAGCTTCACTTGCAATGATATGTGGGACTTCTCACAAACAGCTGAGCAAGGGTTTCTGGTTTTGGTTATTAAAAAAATGTGATACGATGCACCGTACAATTTCTTCTCCAAATACACTTATTTTTTTTTTCCAACATATCACATATGGGGACACTCGTTTTTTTGAATGCGCTTGTTTTCTTTCAGAAACCAACACATCTTTGGTCTATTTTTAAGCACTCAAGTAAAAAAACTGTGTCAGTCAGCCTTCAAGAAGCATTAAGCTTGAAACTGTTGATCTTTTGCGAGAGGCTGGTTTGGGAAAGGTCATTCATGAACACTTCAGGCAGGAGTGAGTGCTCAGCGGTGGTTACGTGTACAGGATGAGTGCTAAATCTTAGAGAACAGTGACGTGGGGAAGGCTGCAGAGGCTACGCAGATAATCAGCTGATAATAGATGCCTCCTGTGACACTGGCTAAGGCAGCTGATATGTATGTTGAGGTTTGTTCAGGATGTGGGTGCTTGTTGGCTTTTACATGGCATTAAGAGAATAAGAACTTTAGTATTTTGTGGTAGGGATGAGAGATTCCAGAAACTCTGTGGGCAAATTGTGCTAATGCTTGATCACCCTCGGAGTAAACAAGTATTTCATTATGGTAGATGGACCCTCCTGTGTTTCAGTTGTGCCTGTTGGCTCTTGCCCTCCCACTGGGTGCAGTTGAAAAGAGCCTGGCTCCATTGTCTTTGCACTTTCCCTTCAGGTGCTAATAAGAGCTCCTGTGTGCTTCATCTTCTCTAGGCTAACAGTCCCAGGTTTTTCAGCCTATCCTCATACAAGAGCAGCTCCAGTCCCTTCTCCATCTTTGTGGCCCTTTGTTGGACTTGTCCCAGTATGTCCATGTATCTCTTCTACTGGGGAGCTTGGAACTGGATGCCGGGCTTAGCAGAAGGGAAGGGTCACCTACCTCAACTTGGGAACACTGCTTCTAATGCAACGCAGGAAACCAGCATGTCTTGCCTACTCTATACAAGTGCACTTACACCCTGATTTAAATGTGGATGTGTGAGATTAGGCTCTGAATCAGCTTGAAGTAACACTTGATGCTGGTGTTTCTAATTGAAGTTCCTTTTGCTCTTTTATACAGATCGGATGATAGCACAACCCATTCCAGCTTTGTCTTCTGAAAAACATTCTTATGTTTCATCAGCCAGATCAGTAATGACAGTAGGAATTGGTAATGAAATTAGAAGTAACCCAACCAAAGAATTATGGGCTCTTATGTGCCTCCTGTTCTAGCTGTAGAATGCTATTCTTAAGGCTACCTAGGTACCTGTAATTACACTATCCTGAGCTCAGGCTGACCTGGCAAGTATAGCTGTGTAACATCCATGCTGGTTATATAAAACATCATCCCCTGTCAGTGTTGCTTCTTGTTTCTGCTGAGCTTCAAATCTCCTTTGTAATTCTTTTCTTCTCAATTGCTCTGTTTTGTAGTTCAGTTATAGCTATTTCTTGCTGTCACATGAGATACAGTACCTGACTTTGAGAGTGGTTCCAATCTGTTTTGTCTGAGACTGTAATAGCTAAGAGGCAAAAGGAAAAGCTTGTCATAATGCATCTCATCTGTAACTGCCCACATTAATTCTTCCTTTCTGTTCAGTGGCAACTTGAGCAGACCAGCTGTGTATCGGTGGTGAAGAAGCAAAGACCAACCCTTTTTTTCCTTTGCATTGAACAGATTGGAAGTGCTGCTGCAGTCAGTGGTCATCAATCAGCGGTCATCAATCAGCTTGTTGTGTGCTTGGGTTTGGGACTCAAACCTTACTTACTCTGTCCTCTGATTATTTTTTTTTTTCTTTGTTACCCTTCCACTGTTTAGTGTTTTAAAATGGAGGTGGATGTGCAAGTACAGGCTGGATGTGTCTCTGTGCCCTGAGCACAAGCAATTGCATCTTTCCCTTCTGTGTATTGCAGTTATTTATGTTGGAAGCTAAGCAGTATCTGTTAAACCAATTACTCTATCACAGAAGGGCACAGGAGTTAGGGGAGTTTGATCGTGATGACTTCCTGTTCTGATGTTTCCTCTACTTCTGTAATTGTTGTGGCAACACAGTCATATCTTAATGAGCTGTGGGCTTGAAGTTTCCTTAGGTTTGTTACACCATGGTAAAGACGTAGAAGACAAATTCCCCAAGAAAATGTGTACTTCGTGACAAGCAAGTCTTGCTGTTCTTAAAGTTCCTGTGTCCTTTTTACCTACTGATAAGATTTAAATAACCTACAATGTCTAAGATCAGTTTGGCCACCTAATAACTAGTTGTTTATGCTGGACAGATAGCTTTAGTTTGAGTGTGACTACACGCACACGTACACTTTTCTCTATATAGATTGCTGATCACTGCCTCATTTGTCAGAAACTTACAGAAGAGACAAGCTGAAAATATGTATATGATTGTAATAAAGTAACTTTATGTTACCATGGGAAGGATTTGAAGCAAATGATGATGCTATTAGCTCAAGGGATTGGTGGTTTTGTGCTAATAAAAGGTAACTATATTGTTCGTTCTAGAACAATTAGTCTGATGTTGTAGGAGAGTGTCTTGAATCACTGAGCACACCTGTAAATGGAGTTCTTTTATTCAGGTGCTCTTACATACATAGCAGTGCTTCAGTTTTAGATATTTATGAATACTTCAAGCTTCACTACACAATTTCATTTGCACTGAAATCCAGTTTTCTTTGCCCTCTTTTGTGTACAAGTTAGACTTGCTTAAATATCCATCATAATGTTAGCATTCAGTTGTATCAGATTTTTGGCTTTCTGAAAACTATGGCTGAATATGAACCCTGTTTTGCTAATAAGTAGTTTAAAGTGGTAGTAAACTAGCTAGTAAATGTTAGGTATGGATGGCATTGTAAAATGATAGTAAATATTTGATTTTTCAAGATACCTTTTAAGGCCTGATACCACATTATTTAAAGGCACTGTCAGTAGGACTATACTAAGCCTGCCAAGCAGCTGCCAAGTGCTGATAGCCAACATTTACATTCAGTGTTGTGTGATGGTAGCTGTGACATGATTCCAATTAAAACTTGGTCTGCATGTTGCAGATGTCTTTTGAATATTAATGTGTACTACAGACAGAACAGATGGAATGTCTTTAAAATACAATGAAGTGATTGTGAAATTAAGGTTGGGTTCTGGTGAAAACTAAAAGGCAGTCAAAATTAATCTTTTTTTCCTTGTTTTCCATTGCTAAACCACAAGAATATCTGTGTATAGTCATAATCTGATGTATAGCTATCATCTTTCTTTGCATATAGGAGGATCTTGACTCTTCATTATGTGTCCTAATAAAAATACAGGATTATGCCTCGTGGAAGTTGTCATAAATGCCAGATGTACCTAGAAAAATATTAGGAACAGGAGGAACATTTGCTGTGCCTTAAAATATGCCTCTGCCTAAAGGGCAAAAATGAGGCAGTAGATAACCATTGAAATGTAGAATGTCCATGAGTTACTTGAGCTTTTCATTGAGAAAAGCTGTGTAAAATTATATATGGGGTGTGTGTTCATGAGAGATGTATTAGGAAAAGTTCATCCTGGGTAGGAGGGGTAGTATAAAACAGAAATGAAGAGCATGACAAGACCATCAGTGGTGCACTGCAGTGTTTGCAGTGTTGCAAACTCAAAGCCAGCTGTCACAAACCAGCAGCAATCCAGCTGTGAAAGTGTGTGGATTAATGACGTAAGCATTTACCATGCTTATGTGGCAGCACATGAGCTACGAAGCAAAGCCTTGATAGTAGGAGTATATTAAAAGTCTTGGATCACAGAGTCAGTGTGGTATTGAAACAGAAGGGAGAAGGGTTTTGGTGTGAGTGGGAATTGTAACTTTCCTTTTTGCTGCTGCAGTATTTTCAAATCTAGACCACAGTGAAACTGAGCACAGAGAGCCTGGAGGAGCACAGCAGTGAGGGGTGAGGAAGAGCTGTGTCTGGACCTCACTCATGCAGGTTTAGATGGTGATGTCCCACACCAGATGTGTGGGTGCCATTTCCCTGAGGGAGAAGTATAGAAATTCCCTGGTGAATCAGGCTTGTCTGGGATGAGAGGACTTCAGTGAGTTGTTGCTCTCATTAAAGTTTTCATAATGTTTAATGCATTCAGTTGTTCAGGATAATGGTAGGACTTTCAATTAGACTTCTGAAAATGGGAAAACCAAGTCATTTAGCTGGTTTCATTGGCAGGTTGGGAGTGACTTAGACTGTGCTCTTTGGGGCAGTGACTTGCCTACCTTAGACTTACACTTAGCTCTGTGCTGGGATAGAATGCAAATTTAATAATAGTGAAATGTGTAAGAGTTTGTGTCAAGTTGTTGTGCTTTTTTGTCCTGGCTTTATTCACATTACATGGACCTGCGTACAATTCATTAGTCTGTGGAAAGAGATTTATGCAAGAGGCGCAGTTGGAAATCATAAAAACAGAGTAGCTTGCTAGTCATAGTTAAATGACATTTCTTGTGACTCACTTAGAAATTATCTCCAGGTATGTGTGGTGAACCTCAGCTTCGCAAGGCAGTCAAATTGAGGTTGAAATGATGTCAATTTATAAGATTGAGTGGTGGTTTTGCACCTTATAACCAATCAAAGGATAGAAATGTGGTCAGAAGTCTTTAGGTTTGGTGTTTTAGGAGGTATGAACATGTGAAGTTCAACCTTCTAAGTGTATTAGAAATCAAAGCTGTAGTAAAAAATGAGTTGAAATACAAAAGTGTTGCTTTAAAAGAACTGTACTTGTCAAACGTTGCTTCAGACAGCACTTCTGAAGCTTCTACCCAAAAGATTTCAATCAAAATATGTCTTCGTTACATTTCAGAGGTCTTAAATATCCTGAAGCATCAATCCTCCCACCTCATATGTCTATGATTTCTGGTGGGATGGGAGCCTGATAAATAAAGAGGTGATGTTTGAAAGCAGGACTGGAGGGATGGAAGGGAAGAATCAGGAGGCTTGGCAAGAGGAAGAGGCTTGCATCTAGACATGAGGGTCACTTGCCCGGGTTTCTTACTAATTGGGAAATGCTTCATGGTTCCCTAGATAAGATGCAACTGTCTTTTCCTGTATATGAAGCATTTAAGGAAACTTGCAGCTATTTCTCCTTGATGTGATGTTTCTGCTACTCTGTAGTCTCATACTCATCTTTGACCCTTTCTGGCTTTTTTCATTGTCACAGAATGCCTGTGAAAGTCACTTCCAAATATGTGCAGGACCTTTACTTTTTATTATCTACTTAATGTTAGGTTTGAAAGCCTAACGTCATTCTAGCTCTTGAAGCTTTTGTGATACTACCAATGTGGTTCCTTTGCTTCCCTATCTCTGACATGCCTTCCTCTTGAAGTTTGTTCCTAAAGCCCAAGCAGATTTCCCTTCTTCGCTTATTGTATCTTTCTTTCCTGTATCCTCCAGTGTCTTGCCTCTTCTGACAATACTTTGAAGATTTGTCAGTTGCTTCTTAACTCTCCTAGTTCTTTGCAGCATCCTTCCTTTTCTGTGCAGTGTATAATCCAGCCTTTCTAATCCTTGAAAAAAACTCCCCAGTCCTTCTTTTCAGTCCCTCGCAATCTCTGTTGTTGTAGTATTGGCATACACTTATATCTTTAGTCACTGTGAATGTGTCCTTTCAGTTGAGATAGTACCTCAGCACTGGGTATTGTCTAATTTCATGTCTGTAAAGCAAGCACATAATAGCTTTTTTCTGTCTCTTTGATCTTCATGATACAGATCACTCAAAAAATCAGTGCAACAAGAAAAGTGCTGTGTTTGGCTCTGAAACGTGTCAGCAAGAAATAGGAGAGGGCTGTGTGGGTCATGCCATTGCAGTGTCAGATAATATCGGTGCTGCTGATAGGTATTCGTTCTCCTGCGCATAGGCTTCAGTCAGGCTGCTTGCTCCTGAAATCCGAGAGCAGGGCTCATCACATAACAGGGTTATGGTCCTTATTTTGTGTTGAATTAATACCTGTTGAGAACCATGAGCAAAATAATACCATGCACGACTGTTCAAACTCGGTCATGGGATGAGAACATTTTGATACTGATGCATTTTTGTGAAGTGTCATTAATTTAAAACCAAACAGAGCTCTGAACATCTTGGCCAAGGAGTGCTTTTATAACCAGAGGTTCATCCAAATTGCTTTCAAAGAGCCCGGGAAAGGTTTATTTTTCTTGACTTTATCAGCTGTTTAAACTCTGTCTATCCCAGAGTGCATATTAATTTTCCTTGTCTTTCAAAAACAAATAAAAGCAAATCCAAGATAGCCCAACAGCTTTAATAGCTGCTTGTTGACTCAACTTTTTCCTTCAGAAGCAGTTCCTACATTCTTTCTGTCAGAGGAGCTCTGAAAACCTCTGGCAGCAAGGATGAGGCGACTTTGGGTTTATATTTTATTATCTCTTGCTTCTGATGAGAGCTATTTTCCAGTGCTGGGAATGAAAGGTATCTGTGCCTCTATTCTGCAGCAGAGAGGAAAACAGTGTTTAATATTAATGTAAATTTTGGTTCTGTTTTCCAGCTTAATAGATATAAAAGTCTCCTATGGGATAGTGTGTGTGTACACAAACAGTCCTGGGTCACAGTTTCTGTTTTTCTGCCCCCCATCTTTATGTTCCATGTCCCTCTGTTCATCCTCTGAAACCTCGCTTCCTCCCTACTGTTCCCTGACCTTTTTGTCTTCCACCAAATATCTTATCTGGCATGCTTCAGCTAACACCATCAGGATTTCTCCTGCTTGCCTCTAACCAGGTTCAGAGTTTCCATCCTCTTCTGGGGGAAGGAATAGAAAGAGAAGAAAAAAATGTGGGTACCTATAAAACACTCATCCCTTTCTGTCTGTTTTGCTTGTCTGAAGGAAACATTGACATGGGAACTGTTTGAATTCAGAACTGTCTCTGGAAATACTGCAGTAGTTTGTAGTCCCACTCATGCTCCCGACCATATCAAGCAGAGATATGGAAACGGGTATGTGGAATTTGTCACTGTCCAACATGACATCCTGAAGGAAATCACGGATACATAACTTATATTAGTAATAGTCACAGGACATACCCCTTTATTTTACTTATTTGTTGAGAAACAAGTTCAGATTGACATTCATTAACCTATGATGGCATAGCTGATGAGGAAAGTGTTGTTTCTGCTATAGCATTACTTTCTAATTACTAGAAATCTTAACAAGCTGGTACTCAAATCTGAGTTTTCTCACAGTTGTGATTGTTCATATGCATGTATGTCCATTAACATGTGTCGAAAAACAGTTTGACAGCTGTAGTCTAGCACTTCCTTATTGTAAGTTGATACAACATTCCATAAAGACAGTCATGCCTCAGGTTTATACCCCTCTCTGCTTCTGATATTTTGGCTTTAATGGTTTATAGTGTCAACTCACATCTTGTTTGGATAATCTTAATTGACTGGTTAAATCAGAACAGTTTACATTCTGTTTCTCTTTTTGTCTCTGGTCACGTTTTGCATCGTGATTTGATGGGAGAGTACTTTGGACATGCTGATTTGTTTTAATAAAGCTGGTATTTTATGCTTATGCTCTTGGAACTCCGAGTACTGTACTACTGAATTTGTGACCTCTTATAAACTTTGCTCCATCGTTCATCAGGAGACCTTCAAAAAACTGTTGAGTTGATTAGAGTCTGACATGAAAGATCTGTATTACATTTTTGTGTACACAATAGCTTAACTTAGTCTGCTGCTCAAATTCGTGTCCAGTATCAGAACCAATCAGTACGTGGGGACTTTTCTACCCCAGTCATAATTAAAAAGTGCTCACAGGTCCCGGTAAAAAAACGCATTTTGTGTGGAAGAAGAGAATTTCAAGGTATCCAGTACAGAGGGGAAACATCCTGTGCTCTAATGTCATGTCTGGAATGCCAGTTCTTCATTTGTCCTTGGATTTTTTTTCCTGCGACCCTGAACTGATCTTTTGAGTTTTATTTATACTTTCTGTAAGAATTTGGTGCTCTTTGTATGTGTATAAGCAATAGCTGGGCAATTGGTATTTGTAACTTCTCACTCACTTCAAGCTTTAGCATCTTCTGTAACTGTACGATATGTATTTCATCTCATTTTTTACTATGGCTTTGACTTCTAACACGCTTAGAAGGCTTAATCTTAGGAGTAGTAGAGAAATCCCTTACACTGAAGGTAGTAGTATAACTTTTAAAAAGCTTGCCTTTTTTTTTAACCAGTTGTTTTTCAGTGCCCCAGCAAAGAAGGGATCCATGTGCTGTAGGAAAAGCATTTTTACAGATCTGATTTGTAAAGTTGGACAACAATTTTACCATCAAATATTTAAACAGTAATCATCGTAATATGTGTTTGTGGTCAGTGGTTCCAAGCATTATCACATACCAGTCTCTGCTGCTGAAGTTTATATCCTTAAGTTTTCAAGTGAGAAAACCAAATGGAATAGAGCTACTGGCAAGAGGTAATACAGCTGCATTACAGCAGTGCTGTTTCCTGTTGGATATATAGAACTGTAAATTTAGCCAGCATGGTGTCCATTTATTTATGCAGAATAATTTTTATTAAACAGAATGCCATACCTTTACTTTGAGGAAGAAAGGTTGTGTGTGTGTATATATATATATATATATATATATATACTTGAATGAATGCCCACTCTTTTTTGTTTGTTTTTTTCCTCTGGTGCAGGATAAGGAGACTGATGAGTGAGGTTAAGTGATACTGACATAAAGTTGATAGATACTCATTAAATAAGTAGTTGATTTAAACTAGAGAACTGCCTGGTTCCAGAAAATCGCAGTTGTAAATGAGGAAGAATCCTACAACCAGAAACCTGTATTTTTTTAAAATCTGAAGCATTCCCTGTTAAGTGTTGCTATCTAATGCTTCATTCAGTCTGTGCCACAGGGCAGTATGGAAAATATACACGTGTTCAGCAGATACCCCTGATTCTTTGTGAGCGGTGGAGAAGAATCACTGTCTGGAGTCAGTTCTGGCAGAGCTGTGGAGCACACAGCTTGAGCTGCCTTTCCACTGCAGAGTCACTTGCCTTTGGCTGCCAGGGAGGAAATTGGTTCCTTTTGGTCTCTTCTGGTACAATGATTTAATTTACCTCCAGTTTTGTTGTGTTTATCCAGTTACTGGGTCTTGGCTCCCATGAACCAAGTAGAAGCAGGGACTGTACCAAAGTTATGAGACATTTTGAACTTGAATATTGCTGCACCTGAGGTTTTGATGTAATGGACAGTTTGGAATGCAGTCACATCACAGCAAAATCTCTTAATCTCATTATAATACCTTCAGTTAACATATAACTGACCTGAGACACGGCCCATTGGTGTGCAGGAAGGAAATACCAGGCGTAGGTGCAAAAACCTCCAGTTGTTTCCTGTTTCAAAGCACCAATTTCTTTTTGAAGATACCCAATCTTCTGAGTGGTACCAGGTTGATGGGCTGGATTCAGTGTATTTTTGTTACAGCATAGGCAGAGGTGTGCTTTAATGGCTGGGCTGGTCCAAGAGATTAATATTAGTGTATCCATCACTATTGTTTCAAATTAGACACACTTTTAGTGTTGGGTGTAGGAAGTGGGCTGGGTTAACTGTATGTGTTATTCCCTTCCGCCCCATCTGATTTCTTGGAATCTGTCCACAGACTAATCTAGGTGAATGTGGGACCTTCAGGAGTTGTTCTTTTGGCAGTCCTTCTAATGACAAAACACAAGGATGCCATAGGAGTGACTATACTGTCTGTGCAACACTGAAAATGGTCATAAACAAAGAGAGCTTTTCACTGGTAAGCCAGAAGGAAAGAAAATGCTAATCTTGTGTAGTAGAAAATGTCAGATTTTATCTCTTTATCATAAAAAATAGTTATCTTCTGACAACATATAAGAGCGCACCTGGAATTTTGTACGTATTAAAACTGGCAGTGGTGTAAGAAAAGCAAATTATCATTTTAATCTTAAAAGCTTTGTGGAGGCAGAATAATAGTGCTCTCTCAACTGTCCTTAAAAGGTTGTGTTGTTTTCTTTTCCTCATTTTTACCAGTGTGGAAAACTCGATGCTGTTTTGATGACGCTGAACTCTGCTATGGGAGAAAATAATCAAGATGCTAAAAGAAGCCGTAGTCTTTGGAAAGTGGATTTTTAATATGGTACTCAAAGTATGGCAGTTTTCTGTAGTATATTTATTCTGTTCAAAGGCATTAAAACATTATTAGACATGAGTAAGGAATGAGTGTAGTAGTCAAAAGATGGAAAGTCTGCATGTGCAAGATTGTATGAGATCATGTATAATGGGGTTAAAGTATCCAAATCTATATATGAAACTAATTACACATTTGAAAATATTATGACCTAGATGAGGTGCTTTTGCTCCAAACTTAATTAATTAGTTTGAATTTAATATTGTTCTTGTAATAAATCAGTGGGAAATGAACTAACTGGTTTTGGTCCTGTAGTTCTTCAGCACCTTAAAACTGGTGGGCATCTGCCTGTGTTTCTGGATTAGTAGCTGTGAGTTTTTCTTAAGGTCTTGCGTGCCGGCTTTGAGTAGTTACTCAGAACTAGCTCAGTGAACTGGAGATAAGAATGAATGTACTGTGGCTTTTGTACTTTGTGTACTTACAAATTAAAGTTTGGAGCAGTGTTTTGTTGGTGCTGGTGGCCACTTAACTTGGAAAAGTTAAGAACAGGGCAAAATGTATGAGCATCTTCAGTTCAGTTTGCTGCACCAGTTTGTTGTTTATTTAATAAACCAGAATGGGGCTCTGTTCCAGGTGCCTGTCTCCCCTTAAGGTGATAGAAACTTCTTGCATTGATTGTGTCCTTTAACAAATGAATATATGCTATCCTTACCTGCAGGAAGGGTTGCTGCTGTCAGAAATTGCTTAAAGGTTTAAAAAGAAAGTTTCTTGAGTTCTCAGGTTTATCATTCAGTGGTTTTGAGCCTCTTCAAGCTTCATACATGAAACACAGCAGTGTTACTTTTATAAGGATTATGCTGTGTTATACAAGTTTAGGTCTTGATCCAAGTCATAAAATGCAAAATAATCTTTCTTTTAACTCTTCTTGTTAAGCTGAGCATTGTCTCCTCGTTGGTAGATTTGAATGAAAAGTTTATGGAGTTATCCTGATTATTTCCTCCCTCCCCCCTTCTGATTTCCTTTATTATTATAAAAGATATGAGATGATACTTTTGACCTTATTTCCTGTTACTCTGATGATATTCTCAGTTACTCAAAAGTTTCTAAGAAATGATGGTATTGTTAAGATTTTGATAGCATGTGTTTCATAAATCTGGATCTGTGATGCTTGTGCATTGATGTGGTATAAAGGGCCATCTGATTCTTCAGCGTTTAAAGAATGGAATAGGAAGGTCACTGGTTGTGTCAAGAAAATCACAATTATCAGTTGAGGGAAGAGTAATGGGAAAGCATGGAACATTCAGAACAAAATTACTTTTGTTGTCAGTGGTAAATGGATGCGTAGCGTTTTGGCTTTGTTCTGGGTGTAGTTTAATAGGTTGATTGATTTTTGTGTTGAAACCGGAACTCGGTTACAGTGAGGGGGGAAAGAATACTATTTACTAAATGTTGGCTTAATGTTGAAATAGTGAGAGTCAGGAAGTCCATTCCAAATTAGAGATAAGGTGTAAATACCTTGTATTGCTAACAATATGAACAATGAAGCAATGGATCCTCCATCTCAGAACGTTTCAGTTTAAATATGTGCTCTTATGGAAAATAGCCTTGGTCAAGGATAGATGACTGGAGTTAGTATGGGAGTGCTGCCTGAGCAGTTACATGGCTCGTATAGGAGCATGGAATGGTTTAGCTCGGATCCATCACTCTGCTGTGTGTTATGTTGGTACAGCTGACTTGGAGTGCTTGAATGTTTTGTAGTAAAGCTAAGTAAAGTGGGCTGGGAATTGCTGATAGGTTAAGATTGGTAACCCCTGGAGGGGTACGTGTTTTTCAGAACTGGCTAAAATACCCTGAAGCTGCTTACCCTGCATGTTGGCATGTAATGGAATATCCTTCTGGAATCTCAGGTTTTAACTCTGAATAAATACTTACTGGTTGGCACATAAGTGGATGAAAGCTTTATATTGAAGGGTTTGTGTTTTTTTTTTTTTCTTAGAGATTTGTGTGGGATTTGTGCGATAAAAATACATCGTGATCACTTGGGGTGATAACTTTTATCTGTGATAATAAACAGCATTTCTAATTCAGATTTTTTTTTTGTCTATTTTTCAGCTGCGATTATTAACCGGTACAACAGAAGAGTATCAGGTATGGTGTTCTCTCTTTGTGTTGTCTTAGTGTCGTGCTTGTGCAACTGATACTTGAGGTTGTTGGATTTGCGGCTCTTTCTTTGGTCTGTAGACACAGATTATACTTGTTTGTTTTCTACCTTAACCAATGTTAAACATGTTAATGAGTAACTGTTATTACCAGCAAATGCTTTTTGAAGTTTTTGGACGACATTACATGAACAATATGTTACGTATAGGTGGAAAGGGAGTTGTATTACTTTCACTTGAAGTGCAGTGTGGATTGCTTTGCATAGATTACTTATTTAAATGTAACATTTAGCTGGTCTAGAAGGTTGTTATGGTTCTGATTTGAGCAATGTCTTTATAGAAATTGCCAGTTCAGTGTTTTCTCTCTTGCTTTCAGTTGAAGTCTACCCAGTTTGTAACTTGTGTACATGATCTGACATGTTCTTTGGTCACATTATATACACCATGAGAGTTATGGTGGGCATTGTTGTTAATATATCTCAAGTATATAAATATATATGCAATAAATGCGTGTTTAATTTTATGTGGAGTTCAGTTGCTTTACTACCAGTTGCTTGGGTATGATTAAGGGTATGACTGTGTGTTTATGCCACTGCATATAAGTAATTGTATGTATAATGGAAACTTTATAACTCTGAAAAATTGATTAGTGATGGTAGTTTTGTTATGTTATTATATGAGGGATTCAGGTGAGACAAAACTGGATCTTGAATGATGGAGTTTGATAATTGTCATAGTAAATACTGGAAGTCATAGATTGTAGAATATCTTAATATGGAGAGTCCCAAAATATTTTAATTTCTATGCTAATTAAATCCATCCTTGAACCCACTGATGGAATAAAATCTTACAAATAAGAAGTAGATACGTGTCAGATTTAAACTAAAATAAAGGCCAGATTATTTTCTTTACATAGTTAAAATGGTGAGCCTTAATTAGCAGGTAGTTGTAATCTTTTTGTGTCTTCAGTACTGAAACAGAACATTGGTGCTTTCAGAGTACTTAGCTACTCTCAGTTAAAAAACCAGGTTCCTTCATTGAAAGGGTCTAAAGGTTAATGTGAACAACTGAACAGCAAATGTAAAATTGAATTGCTAAATTATGCGCTTAGATTAAGGATGTTCAGATGCTTAATAACATTGGTGCTCTAGGGAGAGCTAGAATAATTCAAAACTGTACATGTTGGAATTCTCATGGAGACAAACACTAATATGAGTATGTATGTTCTACTACTTTGTGTTAAATACATTAAAACATATCTTGCTTGTATTCTTTTTTGTCCAAAACAAGAAAGGATTTTTACTTCCACATTTATCACATCATTGACCAAAAGTGGTGATACTTCTTTCATACTCCATATATGATAGTAGCACATTCTTACATACTGCTGCTTCTTTCTCTCCCTGTAGTACTGAGAACAGGGGAATTCATTCTGCTCATTTATGTTCCCCATTTCTGAACCATTTGCTGCTTGTTCATCTCCTAGGCTGATGTATTCTCTGAAGGGGTTGGGGGGGGATAGTTTTGGCTGGCTTGGCATTAAGCTTTTCCAGATGGTTCGACAGCTAAAAGGCTTCTCAGGGAATACCATTTGCTTCTTGACCAGAAAACATAGCTTTGTGTGCTGGCCAGAGACTGAGCCAGCAAAGCAGAGCTCTGTGGGTGAGAAACTCAACAGACTGTGCAGGAGGGTCATCCTGGAAAAGGGGGACTTACCTAATCGTGTCCATGGAATTATTTATAGATGTGCAGAATGGTAAAGTAGTGTTCTCATGAAGAGAAACAGTCTTTTCCATGAAATGCTAGGAGAGAAAGAGAAATCAGTGCTTGGTGTGCCCCCAGATATTCATCTGATGAATTAAACATCTGCTTGTAGGTAGCATGTTTGGCTGTGTAACATGTTGAGGTTCCATGATGTGCACACAAACCCCAGTCGGTTCTAATTTGTATACAAAGCTGGTGGCTGACTTGATTAAAATAGTGCTCTGCAGAATCAGAAGCTATCCCTATATAGAAACTAAAAAGAAAAACAACCAACTCAACACACTAACTTTAAAATCTAGATATAGGATTTCATACACTGGTGCCATAGGCAATTTGAGTGCTAATTACCCAGTAGAACGGTTGTCTTGCTGCTGTTTTAAGTTAATTAGCAGCTTCTGAGCCTTCTGCTACTGTAACTCATGCTACACGTTTGCTGACTGACTCAGTCTGCCCAGGCTTTGTTTGGATGGCCTGAAAACCATACGGATGCCTTCTTCCCAAGAAGACTGTGTCGAAATTCATACTTTCTTGATCACATCTCTTGATCTTTCTCCAAGCATAGGGGCTCCTGACAAACTTTGTTAGACACTTCATTTCCTGCAGTGAAAGAGACTGCAGAGAATACTAATGAGCATCTCAGCCCTTGGTTAGTCACTACAGGGTGCAGGGAGGTGGGGAGAAATCAGTGATAATTCCTTTCTTAAGTAATAGTATCAAAGTTATTTCAAAACTAGAGGGAACAGAGCATTGCTGTTTGTCCGACTGATATGTAACATAGAGGAGAATTTTGCTCCTGGCAGTATATGAATGAAAGCTAATTGTGGTTTTCGGAATGAAGAGTGCAACGCCTACTATAGTTTCACTTAGGCATAGTTTCTCCTCTTTTAGTTCTAGCATGCTGCAGAAAAGTAAAGTGGTTTTTGCTTGATTTTTGTATTGTCATTTCTAGGCACTTCTGATTGATTCCACAGAACAGCCAGTCTCCAGCAGGCTTCCTGACTTCTTCATGGGGTAGAAAATATCTGCCAATGTACTACACCCCTGGATGGAAGGTTTTGATCTGATTCATCCAATTATTTCATAGAATCATCAAATCATTTAGGTTGAAACAGACCTTTAAGATGAAGTCCAACCATAACCTAAACAGCTTTGTAGTTTAAGAGAACACAGTCACCTGGTATAGTTAGGAGGAACATCATGTTGTGATGGTGGCAATTTTAATTCTCCCTGGGACAAACTAACACAAATGAAGCACATCAAAAGTTATGTCCCACAACTTTCAAGATACCAAGCCCTGTCCCAAACACAGCAGAAAAAGCCCTGGTTAGTGCTCCTTTTCCTTCCTTTCTCCTTCTCCTCTCTGCAAAGTAAAGAGCACAAAATTGCTCACTTAACCAAGAGGACAGAATCAAAAATGAATCCAAACACGCACATCTACTTTTTGTATGGCTGGCAAAGATGCCTGTAAGATGTAGAGGAAAAAGTTAGGCTAAAGCTGATTTTTACATGTTTGCAGTAAAGATTTAAGATTTGTCAGATTTTAATTTATGGATAAAAATTACTTCTTGTTTTTTTTGGATGCCTGCATCTGGAGGAAGGTTTCTGCAAAGTTCCAAGTAACAAATGCACTTTTGTTGAGCATGGAGTTACGGATAAGTGGTGGTGGAGAGGCTTGCTTGGGTTTGGTGTTTGCTCTTTAATTTATCTTTTTTTACATGCTGAAATATCCTAAGATTTGTGCCAAAAGCCCTGAAGTCATCCACAGGAAATGATGAAACCATTTCTGCCACTTTAAACCTCTGTGAGTGGAGCTTGGCATCATCAAATTCAGTGCTACATTTTGCATGTCAGAGTACAGACATGCATTGATATGCCAACATCTCACCCTTTGTAGAATGATCACCAATGTGTAATGTTCTGTGTTTTAAACACTAGGGTTGAAAAGTGCTAATAATGGTGAGGGTTGACTTGGCTAAAATGTAGTGTAGGGTAGTGGGAGAGTAAATTATTTTCTCATTTATATCTTTGTGGGATGCAGAGTGTAGCAACTTAAGATGTTTGCATGGTGTAAGTTGTGCAAATGTATGTCCAAGTACAATCCTGATATGTATTGCTCAACTCAATAATTTGAACCTTTGGCTTTCTGACTCAGGCACAAAGACTTTCATCCAGGTGATGTGTTTTCTTTCATACACATTTCTTTTACAACCCCAGTTTGTGGAGAATAATGGATTTTAAGCTTGGCTTTTGTTTTCTTTGCATTGAAATGCTCACAGGGATGCAGCAGGGGAAACTGCAGCATAGACTAAAGTTATCACTTTCAGGAAAGAATTCTGCATAGATGCAGCTAAAGTAATCTCTCTATTAATTTTGATGTCATTGTCTATATAACTTGCACTCATCATATTAATCAAAGGTGGTAAATCTGCTGTGGGTAGGTACATAGTCACATGACAGGAGAAACAAGATACTGTGCAGCCAAATCAAAAGTGTAGTGTGATAGATGAAAACAGCATCCCTGCAGATAGTTGGGGGGAAAAAAATCCAATAGCACAAGTTAAAAGGAGTGTGTGGTTTGTTTTTTATGTTAAATCCTTAGGGAGCAAAAAGTCAGTAAGATGGAACATTCTGTAATTATAATATCCACTAGTCTCACCTGTAATTGCAGATCATTTCAGACTTATTCCAGGGCAACATGTCTTTAGAAAATGATTTCAAATAGAGCAACAAGCCCCCTAAAGTTCTCTGAAGTCCAGGTAACACTTGGAGTTGTTCCCAATGCAACCATCTGTCAAGGTCTTGCTAATCTGATGTAATTTTCTGTGGCTTAGTTACTGATACAAGAGACATGTTATTCTTAATGGTCTTTATAGTTTTCTGTTTCTCTGAGTGACCTACTGTCATTTATCTCTCTTGCATAAGACTGTGCTCCCTCCTCAATTTTCTTTTTACCTCTGTGGGTTAAGAATGAGATTAAGGTTTTCACTTTCAGCATCTGTATAAGCAGGACAGTTGAATTGTATAATCTAGGGAAGCAATATGCAATAGTTATTTCTCTACTATGTTATTCTAGCAAAGTAACATGACTGTCAGGATCCGTGGCTATTGATTTTTCATGTTAATATAAAAAGTAACGAGGGGAACAAGACTCATTTAAGTTAGTCCTTTTGGTAGGGCAGCTTTCAGCAGAGACTCAGTGAAGTGAGAAGGATGGAAGCTGCTATCCCTGGAATCAGGTGCTACACCCTCTCCTAAGTTATCATTGGTCAGTACATGTTTACATTTGTAGAGGATGATTTTGTTTGAGTGTTACTGAATTCCTGTGTATAGTGAAAGTGAACATTCATGGGGATGGTGACGTTTAACAGTGTCAGTGTCCCTAACAAATGTTGGGTTTGAAATCAGTATTTTGATGCTTCTCTTCTCTGTAGCAATCTGATACAACAGTATGCTTTGGGATTGGCTTTGTTTTAGTGGGGATTTTTCCCCCCCATTTCATGTAATATTTTAACAGGCTATTTTTAGAGGATTTTGATACAGACTTTTGTATTTGAATAATGTGTGAATCACTGTTCCCTGACAGTTTCTGGATTTTTCTTTCCTTATAAGATAAACTTCCCTGAGAGAGCTGTATAACTGCTAGTACTTCAAAGTCACTGGTGGTTCTTTATTTTGACAGTGGGGTACTCTTTACCTTGAGCTCTTCATTCTTCTGGCTCCTATTAAGGATGAGCAATCATCTCATAAAATAGATATGTTGTCAAAGTCTGATATCCCTCTGGGCAGATACAGCATTTTCTTCACACCCTGGCAAGCTGAGATGTCAGGATATGGGTAATACTACACGTAGTATTTTAGTAGCTTTTTAGTAGCTTTCAGCCTTTTAAAACAGCAGCTTTAAAAGAAATAATTTTCTAATCAGCTTTTCTATTAATTATTGTCATGCAGTATGTTAGTATTCCATAAAGAATACTGTTTTGTGATCCTGATAAATTAGGACATCTAAATAATAGCAATGAAGCAAGAGGCAGCAATTCTTTTGAGAGGTTGTTTTTAGTACTCTTTTGCAGGATACTGTCTACTGCTTCAGTGATAAATTGCATCACTTCAAACCATCACGGGAGGAAGACTGACTGTATTTCTCTGTGCCACTCTCTTTGCTTTCTAACTACCAGACTATCTGATTACCAGGGGATGACTTGAAAATCATGATCTGATTTCTTCTCTTGCAGCTGCTTAATGAATTTCTATATTGCTTATTCACCACTGTACCAAACTGATGGTTTCATAACTTCTGCTGAAAGGTTTTCAGGCAGATGATAAATTGCAAGAGACTTTTGAGTGCAAAACCCCACATCTTATACAAATGGCACAAACAGCTTTCCTATTGCAACAACCTGATGCTTCTATTTCTTTTTTGTTAGCCCTAATGATTGCAAAACTAGTATCATAACTAGAGTGAAAATAATTCATTTTGAAAAATGTTGATATGAGCAAAAGCCAGGTGTGTGGGATGATGAGTGAAAGTGGTGATAAATTGTGTGGGTGCTCTCCTGTAGGAAAGTGCCTGAATCATTATTCATTAAAAAAACCCTGTTTTCTGTTTGCAATATTGGGACTTATTTAAAAATTCCTGGCATCTCATTGGCATCCGGTGAGTAATTAAAAGCTCATTTTTGGAAATTAACAGTTGTGACTTCACAATTACTTGGATTTCACAATTGTTGTGATTAATCCTGCTGCATCTTTTTAATGACAGGGAGAGAAATACTGCACTCAAAGAGCATCCTTATTTAAAAGTTAAGTCAGTGCAATACCTGGTCAGAGAAAATCTGATCTAATCTACTCAATGTAAATACAAGTGAATATAAGTGCTGAAGTGGAGTAGAATTTATTCACTTTTCCTCTTCTTTAAAATATATTCTTGCTAGGTAATTGTTAGTGCTTATGGTGTTAAATAACAAAAGATTTCACCTGCAGTCAAATATTGTAACAGAAATCATAGAATCCCAGCCTGGTTTGTGTTGGAAGGGACCTTAAAGCTCATCCAGTTCCAACCCCCTGCCATGGGCAGGGACACCTTCCCCTAGACCAGGTTGCTCCAAGCCCCTGTGTCCAACCTGGCCTTGAACACTGCCAGGGATGGGGCAGCCACAGCTTCTCTGGGCACCCTGTGCCAGTGCCTCAGCACCCTCACAGGGAAAAGCTTCTGCCTAAGAGTTCATCTCAGTCTCCCCTCTGGCAGGTGAAAGCCATTCACCATGGCCTGTTGTCCCTACAGGCCCTTGTCCAAAGCCCCTCTCCATGTTTCCTGCAGCCCCTTTAGGCACTGGTGCTGCTCTAAGGTCTCCCCTTAAGGCACCTTTTCTTCTCCAGGCTGCCCCAGCCCAGCTCTCTTCAGCCTGGCTCCAGAGCAGAGCTGCTCCAGCCCTTGGAGGATTAAGTTAGTCCTTCCTATTAGCTGGGAGAATAAGGTATAGTTAGACACTTTTATTAAGTGATTAATGCAGTAAGAACCAGTTGTCAAAAGTATTCAGGTGGCAAAATGTGCAGGTGATTAACTGAGTAATTCATATTAAATATCTTTAAAAAGCCTACGTAAATGCTAGTCTGTATCTTTAGATACATAAACACTTTTGAAAATGTCAGCCTTCAGCTGGTTTTTGTTTTTTTTTGTTCTGGTTTGAAATTTTATTAAAAAAATTATCACTTCTTGATGGGTTGGGATTGAGTTTTCATTGAGGTGGGATGGAAAAGAGAATTGCCTTTTTTTGGTTCTTTTTTCTTCTTTTGTTTTAAACTCACACTGGTTTTTAACATGTGATTTACAGCCCAAATCAAAATCTTCCCGTATGGTTCGTTGTACATAAGAAATTGAAAGCAAACACTGGAGGATGGATGTATGTATGTATGCATGCATGTCACAATACAGGCTAAAAAGGCAATTTTACACTTGGTGAAGACAGTGCTATGATGTTTGTATGTGGAGTGACCTCAGGAGTTGATGTGCTTTGTGTTGCAAATAAATAAGGCAGCACTTTATCTCTTCTTTCATATAGCGTTTCAGACAGAGTCATAGATACTATGCTTTTATGCTCATTAGCACACTCATGGCAAGTTCAGGTTGCTGTAACCTCAGATTAAATGTGCCTTGTAGTTGTCCGTGTAGAACAGAAAATTTTAACTATACCTGATTGATATAAAGGGATATCTCTTGTATTTTCAGTAATTTCACTCACTCATTTTAGCACCAGAACAGCTCGATGAGGCTGTGGGTACTCCAAGTAGTGCAGAGCTTTTAGTCAGCATGCTAAAAAACTAACTACAGGGAATATAATGAGTGTGCAGCAGTCTTAATTAGGAGTTGCTGTGAGCACTTTTATAGTGCTTTCATATAAAGGGAGGCTTAAATCAAGGCTTGGCTTTAGAAGATGGCTTGTGCATGGGTATATGGCTGCCTGAAGCACTTACCTGGTTCGGATTAGCATGTCTGAATGTATATTTTTCCTATGTCCCCAAATTTTGGGATGGAAAGGAGTGATATAATCTTCTCAATCTTGTTGGTCTTCTATAACAGAAGAGCACAGAACTAAGTGGTTATAATAAGGCACATATGTTCTAACTGATGAAGTTCTGCCTAATATTAGTCTTTTGCTAGGATACTTCAACGGTGTGTTCCTGTAAATGAAATCCATTTGTTCAGTGAGCTGCTGAAGTCAAGAGCTGGCTCATCCCGAAGATGGGTTGCACCAAGGCAAATAGTTTTGCCTTCCCCATTGCTAACAATTGCCAGGGCATCTGAGTTGCTCGGTAGCTGCCCAGAAATGGGGTGGCTGCTTTACCTGCACACTAGGGATCTGGGGGCTTACACATCATTGCTCTGGGAGCAGTCCTTGGTGTCAAAGCCACCCTTGTTTTATCTTGTTCCCCATCACTACAGGTGAATGGGCATTACTGGTTCCATTAGGGGTAATGTGATTTTTAATCTAGTTGGACACTCTCTGAAACTCTTTAAAAATGATACCTGAGTTGCTGAACCATTGATTTTATAAATGTCTTCTAACACTTTGACATCCTTCAGTTCTCTGTCACGATTGATGTTGGAGAGATGTGGGTAATTTTTATTGCTAAATGTCTCTTCTCCTCTAACATACAAGTGCTTCAGTGCACTTCTCAAGATGCTGGTGGTTCTTCATAATACTGTATGTGCCTAATTTACAGGTTTAGCAATTCAGGTAACACAATTGCAAGTAAAAAAAGCAAAATATGCCTTGGTCTGGAAAATCAAAGAGAATTTCGTATTTCTAGACTGGAAAAGCACTTCTGTTTTATTCCTCAGCTAGATTCTTTTCTGTTTACTGTTTGCAACTGAAAGCCTGTAGGATACATGTCTGTCTTTCTTGGAAGTTGTATATTTGAGCCATTTCTTGGAACTTGCAATGGGTTGATGTAAGCTGAATGCAAAATGAACTGTCTCCATGCTGTTTTTAACTGGAAGAAACTATCACAGTGTTTATAAGGCACATAAACATTTTGCTGCTTAATTTCTGGTTTTATCTGCCTTGCTTTGGTAGCCATTTAGAAATGTGGTAAGGTTTATGTGATGGGTTAAACCAGAAGTTCATTGCAGCAGAAGGCTTCTACGATGCTGAATCCTGGTGCTCTGAAATAGTAGTAGCATCATGTTTTCCAAGAGGCCTTTTTTATGGCTGACTATCTCATCGGTAAGGCTCTCTTAGAAGGCTTGAACAAGGTCAGCAGCATGTTTATCCATTTCAGTCTTCTGATTTCTTAACCTGCAATGATAAAGCTTGCTTCACTTGAATTTCTCAATGAAATATGAATGTCTAACTCTAAAATATCCTGCTGCCATTTAAAGATTCTTGTTTACATGTAGTAAAAGGAGCTGGAAAAAGAAGTAGCAAATTGTAAATTACAGTTTAAGATCGAAGGGGCAATATTTTGGGTTAGGTTGTTACTATGGCCAAGTTGTGAACTCTCTGCTCTGCTACCTGGAAAGATTTCTTAGTTTTAATTAGGCCTCTACCATGATGGAAAGCTTTTGTTGTTGTTTTTCGTGCAGACTCACCTCTTACTGCAAGGTCCAGAGCACACTGGTGTGTCTGAAGGGATACTGGGCTCTAGTGTTACAGAGACTAGAAGCCTGCTTAGAGACTAAGCCAAAGTGCAGGAGCCCTCATTGTGGCTCAGTTGGCAGATGGTTTCTGTGAAATGACGTTATCTTGTCCCTTGGCTTCTCCAGACTACTTGCAGAATGCTGTATTTTATCTACAGAGTGCTTTCACAATAAGTCCTCTGTAAGCTGTAAGATTTCAAATGGTCAGAAATTCCGCTCTAGGAATTATGGAAAATTATTGGAGTGTCTGTGCAAATGTGTATTTAGATGATCTGGAAGCATTTTATTCAGTTACTTTTGCCACAGGTGTATTCTGTGGATCAAGTTAGCCTTACAGGATCATAGAATAGTTAGAGTTGGAAAGGACCTTAAAATGACTTCAGAATATTATTCTCTAGCATTTGGCTCCTGTGAGCTTGGAGGGTATGACCCTTTAACTGCTCCTGAGCATGTAAATGGGAAGGATAAGCTAAAGCACTTTGCGTAATAAATGCATTAAGTAAAAGCTCTGTGTAATTAAACAGGTGACCGCATAAAGCAAACGATGACAAACAGCTGTTGTTTTAATTAAAGAAGGAAAAAGATAAATGTCGTGTTCATCTGGTTATACCAAAGAGGCAGGAGAAGGGCCTAAGACTGGCACAAGTTTTTTGTTTTCATTACTCCTGAGTTAGGAGGAGGATTTAAATAAAGGTACTCAGATTGAGGATTGTCTTTTGAATGTTCAGTAGGATAACACCGCACACCCCCCTCTTCCCCCCGTCCCCCCAGTTTGCGTCTTGCTTTGACAGGAAATGTCTTTCCATGATGAATCCCAGGAGCAGGTTCTCAAATGTGCCAAGGAGCCTTTGGTCTATTACTTGCCCAGTGCTGCCTGCCTCTGCCATGTGTGGGGCAGCTGTGGCAAAGTGAGGCCCATCAGTTAACTTGGGATGGTTTCCACATTAGATACTCCACGTTGCAGGAGTTAAGCAAAGCAAAACACAAACCCAAAACCTGAACAAAGCCTAGAAAGCAGGAGTGCATTGTCTCATAAGTCAAAGGTGCTTTGTGTTTCATGATCTAGTTGAAGCAATATTGTCTGCATGTAATGTTTCATTATATGTACATACAGATATAAATCTAAAAAAGAGATTGTGGTTATTTACTTTCTGTTTACTGTTGTAGGTCTTTCATTATGAAAGTTCTTGTTTGCCCCAGGGAACTGTAATTTTAAATTCTTTGCCAAATCTTCACATGGTGTGGGGGAATTAATTTGTAGCTTTATCATTTTAATGGCTGTTGTGCTCTAATGCATCATCAGAATGACTTTACTCTGTATCTGACGATGAAGCCTTTTAAATAAACACTTAAAAGCAGATTTTAATTGATACAAATTTAGTAAAAATATTTGAAAATGTATTCAGAATATATAAACCTAATGTACATGCAGAAATAGCTGTCAGCCAGTTGTCATCATTTTAAAGGGCTTATTATATTGCCTGTACATACCCATCTTGGGAGAAGAGACATCTGTGCATGTGGAGTTTGATTTCCTGCAAAGAATGAAAAACACATTATCACAAAAGGTGACATTTATAATGGATTATGCAGCCTGTTATGAACTCAGGACTGAAATGCAGCACGAAGGAGGAGTGTGTGACACTGGCATTACACTTTTGTCACAGGCCATTATTACTGAACTGCTGCATTTCTGTCTGCATGGAAAGAAAAGAAGCTGGAGAGGTCTGATTTAAATAACACTACTGGGAAGTACATAGTCACACAGAGGGAGTGGTTATCAGGGGTTTCTAAAGGTAAGGACAAGCAAGTGCCTTAATATACTCCCCAGTTCTCTTAATGTCACTCCAGAATTATGCCTTGGGATGGCTGTGAACTGAAGTTGGTCCTTTCCAGCTCTGCCTGTGGCTGCAGTTTTGTTGCACTTTTCAAGTAGTGGGCCTTGAGAAATGCCAGTAGCATCCCCATCAGAGATGGTCATTTTCAAGTCAGATTAGGGGTATAAGCAAAGCTTTGGGTGAGCCTGGTGGTTCAGTAGTACAGAGAGGCAGTGCTGGCTTTTCACATAGTTGGGTGAGACAGTGCAGGATTTAAGGGCCTTACAGGCTTATCAGTGTCTCATAGGCTTCTCTGCCTGAGAAACAATCTGTGCAGCTTTCCAACCTGAGCAGGATTTGGGACCATGCATGCAGCTGAGCCTGAACCTGTAATCCTGGCTGGACTGAGCTGGTTTGGCACAGCCTTGCTGAGTGACTTTATCTTTGGAGTTAATCTGTAACATGGAATAGCTCTGGCTGTGAATAAAACCAAGTTGATTTTATTTCAATTTCCATTGAACTGGTGAAATTTGAAGCTGCTTCCAGAACTGGATATCCATTCTTTTCCACTGCCACCTAAAATAGTTGTTTCTAAATATTTCTCAACTGCAATATTGTACACTCCATTTGATGTACCTGGCCATGCAAATGGTTGTATGTTTGAATGTTCTGCATTGGTATTCGACAAAGACTTGAGGGGGTGTTGTTTGCTCAAGTCACAGTCATTGTACGTCATGTTTCGGTTATACCTCTTAGAGAACTAAGAATGAAGTTGGGAGGTGGCACTGCTGGAGGTACTCCTGCCTTCCTCCATCAGGGGATTTTCATGTGGCATCTCAAGTAAAAGAGGAAGACCAGTCTTTTGAGACCTGAGATCCAAGTTTTGGGCTGGTGCAGCGACATTTTAAACTAAATATTTCCACTTGATTTCAGTCAGTTCCCATTAGGGAATTGAAGGATGAAACACCCTGATTTTATTGCAGATGGCTTTCGGGTTTCAGTGTTGCTTTTTCTTCTAACTGTCATCTGTGTGAAAACTGTTCAGGTAGTGCAAATGGTTGCAGGTTCTGTTTCCCACTTGCTGGATCGAGTTATGAATCTGTCAGCTGCTCTGACTTGGTGAGATCTTTAACTCAGGAAACAAAGTGAAATTTCTAAATGGAAAAGTTCTGAGCT
Organism: Agapornis roseicollis; assembly: GCA_002631895.1. Lineage (NCBI taxonomy): Eukaryota > Metazoa > Chordata > Aves > Psittaciformes > Psittacidae > Agapornis > Agapornis roseicollis. Next base: position 41,774 of record NDXB01019904.1, on the reverse strand, counting down.
ATCCAGCACCAGAAGAGAGACAACTTGAAGTTGTTTCCCAAATGCAGAAAATCGTGTTGAGCTCTGCCAGCAAAGACCTATGTATAAACGCTGTTTAAGCTTCTGAAGTTCTTCTTGACTGCATCATTTTGGAAGAGCCTGCTTTAGCAACTCAGCTGTCAAAGAGGGAATGACAAGCCACTGGAAGTGGTCACCTTTCCAGCTGGCATAGTGCTTTCAGAAGAGGCTTTGCATCTGTCCTTTGGGAGGCAGACTTAAAAACGTTTGAAGCTTTGTCAAACTCTAATGTGAAGAACATCAACTTAAACATAGTGCAAGATTAGTGATCCAGGTCAGTAACTGGAAAAGTTGCTCTGCATGTATAAGGACATCAGGACAAGGGGGAACAGCTTTAACCTGCCAGAGGGGAGACAGAGATGAGCCCTTAGGCAGAAACTCTTCCCTGTGAGGGTGCTGAGGCGCTGGCACAGGGTGCCCAGAGAAGCTGTGGCTGCCCCATCCCAGGCAGTGTTCAAGGCCAGGTTGGACACAGGCGCTTGGAGCAACCTGGTCTAGTGTGAGGTGTCCCTGCCCGTGGCAGGGGTTTGGAACTGGATGAGCTTTAAGGTCCCTTCTGACACAAACCAGTCTGTGATTCTGTGATGCTCTGGGTGGATTTCCATTAATGGGTCTCATGAAATCAGGGGGGGAGTTGGAAGTGAAGCATCCTTATAAGTAAGGACAAGTGAACAGGATTTCACTCAGGAGCACAAAACGTGCTATCCAAAATTGCAAAGAGGTAATGACAGAGCATGTCATTGTTACTTCTTCCATTAACAACAGAAATACTAACAATATATTCACCTTACCTAAATAATAAAATTTTCATTTCCTCCTCTTGTTTGTGTCTGAAGGTTTTCAGGCCATGGCCTTTTGGCTGCTATTTTGAAGAAGAGTAGCAGTGGTGTTTAGACTCTCTGTTTCTCACAGAGGTTGTATTTGCTTATGGGAGCTAAATGCTGATTTACATAGAGTGCAAGGACTTTGATCTTGACAAAACCTGCATTTTACAGAACAGTATTATCTTGGGAGCAATTAAAACTTGCATAAACAAAGGTGGTCTTTGTACTGGCAAAGTTTTCTTGCTACTTCTCCTCTCTCCCCACCCTTTGCTTCCCCCTCACCCCATTCGCTGCTTAAGTTATTGCTGCAGCTAGAAAGATCTTCGTTGCTTTCAGATTCTGTCACCTGCATAACAAAGCAGCGATTGAGTTGTATCATTTCTGAGCCTTCAGAAATGTTAACAGATGTGCTGTTCTTGAAAGCCAAAGAAGATGCCGTATGAAGAGAAAACTAAACTAGCTGCAGAAGCTAAGAAAGACTAAATGTAGATGGTAGGATAAAAGCAGGAATTTCTTTTTATCTTAAAGTTTCTTAAAACTGAAAACTGTTTTTTGTGTTCCAAAGCTACTTGAACTATGTGGGTTGATTTGGCAGGAAGCTTGGTCTGCATGATATATGCTGATATAGCTGTAGTTAATGGAAATAAGTAATCAGGGTGTGTGTCACGCTTGTACATAACTTTCACTGATGCATTCGTGCTTGGCATTTGCTCAAGGGCAGAGATGTGCTGAAAATCTCACATAATAAAGGTGTGATTTCAGAAGTCACTTCAAATGATACCAAAATATTTGTGAGCTTTAGGTTGCACATTAAGAAAAACTTCCACGGGAGGATGGTGCAGCAGCGGAGCAGGTTAGTCAGAGATATGCAATCTTCTCCCAGGGAGGTTTCCAGCTCAGCATCCATCTAGCATTGCAAATAGGTCTTCTGGAAAGGGCAGGTTGGACTGTATGACCTTCAGAGAGAGATCCCTTCTGCTTCAATGAGTCTAAAAAGATGCTTCCCAGTACATTTCTGCAAGATAATCTTGTGAGAATAAGCTTGCCTCAGAGTTCCTGTTCTACTGGGACACTGAAATAGTTAATAAATGTGAATTCAGTCATGTGTAAAATAGTGGGGCAAGTATGTTTTCACTGTGTCAAAGTGAAAGAGCAAATGGTTTTCCCTTGGGACTGGCTGTACTGTAACCCACAAGTGACTAACCTTCAGGAGTCCTGAGATTAACTTCCATAGATTTCTGACAGGGCTTGGCAGAGTGCAGGGTAGTTACGGAGGTTCTTTTCAGTCAGAATAGACAAGCAGCACAGCTTGAGCACAGATAATGTGAAACGTTTTGAAAGTGAGACTTTAGATGAGCTCTTAGGCAGAAGCTCTTCCCTGTGAGGGTGCTGAGGCACTGGCACAGGGTGCCCAGAGAAGCTGTGGCTGCCCATCCCAGGCAGTGTTCAAGGCCAGGTTGGACACAGGGGCTTTAGGACAAGCTGCTCTAGTGTGAGGTGTTCCTGCCCGTGGCAGGGGGTTGGGACTGGATGAGCTTTAAGGTCCCTTCTGACACAAGCCAGTCTGGGATTCTATGGAAATCAGGATTACTAGGAAGGAAGGACATGTACCTTTTGAGGAGGGAGGCAGGTCTTTCCTAGCAGGTTGTGCTGGACTTGCACGTTTCAGTAGTGCTTTTGAAAGTATGATGACAAGGTCAATAGTCCTGTGTGCCTTTTCAGATCATTTGCAAATTGCTGAATGCTTGACCCTTGAGATTTAGTTTTTCTATTCTGCTTCTTTTTCTAAATATATATGTATATACTTTTGAACTCCATGCAGCAGTTAGATGTCATTGCAGTGAACTCCTGGGCCTTCTGCCAAGCGTTCAGTATTGTGAGGATGGTGGATAAAGTACAAAGAAAAATGCTTGTTTGTTTGCTTGTAAAACCTTACATGTAACATGTAGCCTTAGAACTAAGATGCCACTTACTAAAGTAAGATGAAAACAGGGCTGACCCTCACTTATGAAGGTAGTTAGAATGTCGAGTTGACTTTGACATGGAAGATCTGCAAATGTCCATGAGTTAATAAAGAAGTCTGAGCTAGACTTTTTGCTAGGCTTTGGCAGCAGAGGTGTCTGTTTAGCATTGTAGAATAGTGTCAGCATCAGCGTAACTGTTAAGTGAAGATCAGCCTTTTCTGAAGCACAAAATTGAACATGAATGGTCTGAAATTTCAGCAGCTCACCATTATCATTGCCTCTCTTGCGACTGATCCTGTAGTTATATTGATGTTTGGCAGAGCCTTGTTCCTGTGCACTCCAGAATATGGTTTCCACAAACGTTCTTGGCCTTTTAAAAAAGAACAATAATAATTCTGTGTGTTTTTAGAAGTTTTTCTCTCATAACTTGACATTCATTTGATGCAAATGTGGTAATACAGGAAATTGTTGGAAGGGAACTAAATGTTGTGTTTTGACATAGGATATTCTATGGGCAAACTGATTGTCCATTTCCCAAGTTAAATTGTGTGCAAATGTAATTTCACTGTATTGAGAAATACCCCAAAATACAGACAGTCATTTGCAAGTCTGATTTGAAGTGGAGGAATGTCACATGCCTTCTTGTACTATTTTCTTTGTGTGTTTTGCTGTATACATTTGTATACATACACTTGCTGTATACGTTTGCTGTATACATTCACTGCAAGAGCAAAGCAGTGAAGCTGCAGTGTTCTTCCCCTGTGTTTTACAGAAGATGTTTGTAAATAAGTTTGGAGACTGTTGTGCTTTAATAAAAACTGAAAACCACCAGAAGTGAGTTTGTTCTTCCTGTAGAAAAATCAAATGTAGAAGAAAGGCATTCAAATTGATTTGTTTGTTCTCATGTAATTGCTTCTTTCTACTAATTCACTTTCTCTTTTTCTTCCAAGTTTGTGCTGAAGCTTTCAATCCAGATGAGGAGGAAGAAGACACAGAACAAAAGGTAATAATGAATTGCATCATGCATGTTTCTCTCTGCAGTTTGACAGCAGATGTCTGTACATCACCCTTTCCCTACCACTTGTGCGTGGCATGCTGACACTGACAATATGACATTGCTCTGAAATTTAGGGCCACTTTGGCTCATGCACTTATTTACTCACTGTAGCTTTGATATAGTTTCAGTTAGAGTGCTCAAGAGCTGTGCTTAAGCCTACCTTTAAAATGTTGAATATTTTCCTTTCTTAATTGTCTTAAAGGCCATTGAACCAATTCCTAGAGCATTGATGCTGTTGTAAAGAATTAGTTAAGCTTGACCACAGCTGTTTCTTCATGGGTGCTTAAAATTCCTCATATGGTTATTACTGCCCTGTCAGAGCAGTTCTGCATGGGGAGGAGAAATATGTTGTTGAAATATTTTGAGGCTGTGTCCAGCTGTTCTTCTGTTAGTTTTAAAAGCTGGGAATTTCTAGGAATTGCAAGTCCAGAGACTGAAATTTTATTTATGTGAGTAAATCCTGTAGCCTAGCTGGTGAGAGTCAGCGTTTTCCTCTTTGGACTTCTGGTGTTCTCTTTCCAGATTTTATTTCAAGGATGCTTACACTTCTGCAATGAAAATCTAAGTCTAATTTGATTTCTCTTTAAAAAGAAGGTACTTAATACATAAGATGCTACAAAAAGAAAAAAGGGAAGATTATGAGAGTGTCTGATCATCCAGATGTCTTCAAACTTTGATGCATTTATTCCATCAAAAGTCTTCATTTTCCCAACTGCTGATTTTTCTTTTAAAACAAGGATCTGAGCTCTGCTTAATTTTCAATTAATTTTTTAGATAATCCTACTGATGTAACTCGTTCTGGAATCCTTGTTATTCCAGAAATATAGTTGATGCAATGAATGTGAGGTAATTAATATTTTTATATATATATATATATGATTTCATAATTAGCCACCAATAAAACACATCTAAATTTTCTTACAGCACAATGAGTGTTGGTTCCTTTAACCTGATGAGATGTTTATAACTGGAAAGAGCTAGGAAAAAAATAATCTCTCAAACAGCAAAACTTTTATTAAAGTCATTTTGTTGGGGAAACAACCCCAGGTGCTTCTTAAGTAATTTCTGTTATTAGATGGGCTGAGATATATAGGAGTCATAAATCATGCAAACTATCTGCATGGTAGCAATAAATATATTGGGATTAATATAGCCAGAGTTTAGGAAGAAAGTTGTTTCTTTTTCCTCTGTTCCAAATGCTCACACCTTGACTGTATCTGTGGGTGAGTTAGAAGGGAAGGGGAAGGAAAAGGCATCCGTCTTTCTTGCCTGTCTTGACTGTTATCTTCCATGTGTTAGTTGTCAGCATAATACAGACATACATTATATTTACATATATAAAATGCATAAATGCTGCTTATGCAAACAACACAGGAGCTGTATACCTTTATACTGTTAAATTGTGTTCTGCATTTTCCCTCTGAAGTGCAGGTTCAGTCAGTAATCATATTTCTTGGTTGTCATGACATTTGTTTTACTTTGTTTTAAAGATAGTTCATCCAAAAACTGATGAACAGCGATGCCGACTGCAGGAAGCATGTAAAGATATCCTTCTCTTCAAAAACCTCGATCAGGTAATTCCATTCTTAACTGGAGTCGATGGTTTGTAGATACAGGTAATAGCGTGACCTAGCAGTCCAGACACTTGTTTGCACTGTGATAGTTCATGAATTATTAACTATAGGCAGCCTGGGCTGAAGCATATGTTTGGAGATGAGCAACCAATGAACAATCAAACACGATCAGGGGACTGGAGCACCTCCTGTATGATGACAGGCTGAGAAAGTTGGGGCTGTTCAGCCTGGGGAAGAGAAGGCTGCATGGAGACCTCATAGCAGCCTTCCAGTATCTGAAGGGGGCCTATAGGGATGCTGGGGAGGGACTCTTCATTAGGGACTGTAGTTACAGGACAAGGAGTAATGGGTTCAAACTTAAACAGGAGAGGTTTAGATTGGATCTAAGGAAAAAATTCTTTACTGTAAGGGTGGTGAGGCACTGGAATGGGTTGCCCAGGGAAGTTGTGAGTGCTCCATCCCTGGTGGTGTTCAAGGTCAGGTTGGACAGAGCCCTGGGTGGCATGGTTTACTGTGAGGGGGGTTGGAACTGGATGATCTTCACGTCCTTTCCAACCCTAACTATTCTATGATTCTATGTCAAGTTGTCGGTTACCATCATTGTCAGATTCCTCTTGCTGCAAATTCCATTTTGTTTTTCTTCCTGTTAGAGTAAAAGCTTTTGGTTTTGTTCTGGTTTTAATTCTTTTGCTTGCCTTTCAATGAGGTGTTATCTTTTCTTGGGTACCATTGCCCCTGATTTCATTTTTCCTAGGAAATAGCTCATAATTTTATGGGTGATTTAAAAAGGAAATTACTTACAAAGTTGTGATACTGAATTTTACGTATTTGCATGATTTCAGATTGTTGCACCATTTACATTGCCAATATGTCCATAAACTTTCTGTAAATGAATGTAAATTACTGTTTTTAGGTTGTTCCTATTCTTACTGATTTTTATTGCTGAAGTTGGTTATTAATTACTCATTGCCTCAACACTGAGTTTTAATGATGATTGTTGCTTGCACTTAGCAGTTTTAATTGGTAAGAATCTTTTAATGAGGACTGTAGTTCAGGAACAGATCTTTGGAGATCCTCTAACTCAGCCTCAGAGAGGCTGTAGAATAAGTGCATCTCCCCTCTGGTCTGGTGTTTCCATGAAAACAGAACTGTCAGGTTGCCATGAAAACTACTGGGGAAAATAAAAGCTCTAAGAGCAGTGCCGGGTCCTGCAGCTTCCTGGGTTTGAATCAGTGAGCTTTGCCTCCATGTAACGCAAAAGGGTGGATGTGGTAGCTTATGGCTTGAGAAGAGCTGCTCAGCTTTCCTTGAAGACCAGGAACTTCTCCAGTTCTTGGTTGCTGTACAGACCGCAGGAACTCAATTTCAGATTGTCACAGCGTTTTAACCCTGAGATTTGGAGTATCCCCAGTGATAAACTTGATTTATGTGTCAATATACAGTGCTAGGGGAGTAGGTGACTTCTCTCCTTCTGTGATGTATCATGCTCTGTATGGTGTATCATGCGTAGGCTCCACAGTGTCTTATCTGTAGAATCCTAGTTACAGCTGAATTTTGTACTGGGTGAGAGCAGTGACTATTACCCCAGATTTAAACCAGCAGGGTTTTTTACAGGTCAGAAATCTGACAAAGCTTTTGATGACTGAAGAGCTCAGTGTTTTATTTACTTAAAATGCGTCTTTTCCTGTTTATCCTCCAAATAAAACATTATTGAGTTACACTGTTTTAAAAAAGCTATTTAGAATCTACATTGCTTGTTCCCTGACAACTGTTACTTTAAATGCATGCTGTGAAATAGATGGTTAAAATAAATGGCTTTCATGCAATAGTTGTTTAGTTTAAATATCAGGAGAGTTCTTAAAGCTAAGAAAATAGGATCCTAGTGAAGGTATTTTCAATATAGTGGTGCCTGCTGAGGCTGAAATGATTATTCTGAATTTAGAGTGCAGTAAATACTTAAAGTGTACCTAGCAGCATAAAGACTAGTTTAAATGTTCATGTAGTATGTTTTTGGAAACTCAGCTGTGATATTCAACTTTGAAATGCAATGAAAGTCTGTTGTTAATGGACTTTGGAATGATGAAGATGGTAAAGCAGGTCAGCATTGAGGCAAGGTTTCTCTTGGCTTTCCCTGCCTGTGTTGCCTACAAAACACATTTAGTCATGGCTCATCACAGAAACCCAGCGTGAGTCTGGTGCAGACCAACACTATCCCATTTTCTGTATGTGCTCCCCATCTGCACCTGTCTGATCTCATCTTGTGCTGGGATTGCAGGTTCTGTAATATGCGAACTATCCAAGGACATAACTCTGTATAGAGTCTTGTTCACTACAGTCCTGATTATGATGGAGGCTCTTCAATGATGAGAGTACATATAAGTGACTCATAAATCATGGTGCAGTTTCTAGTCATACATATAATGAAATATATATACTGTAGACATAAATCAGCATGTTTCCATTGCAGAGAAGCTGTGTCAGATTATACCAAAAGAGCTTTCTCTACATGTGCTCCTTGGCACTGAAATGGTATGCATAGGTTAAGCCTTTTGGACGTGAATTTGAGATAATTGTGCTTCTGTAATGGAAGTATCAGTGTTTGCATTATTGAACTTACATTAATCAGCTGGAAACACATAAGGTGTTAGTGGCAGTCAACATTAATATCAATATTACTTGTATTATCCTACCGTAAACACAGTGCAATGTGTGTTGCACTTCACTACCCAGATCAAGTCACATGAGCTCGCCCTTGTCCAGCAATAATGCTAAGGTGCATTTTCTGAAGGTTTTCAAAATGTATTTTTTTCTTGTTTCCCCCTGCTCTTTGTGTTACAGGAGCAGCTGTCTCAGGTCCTTGATGCCATGTTTGAGAGGAAGGTGACACCTCAGGAGCATGTGATTGACCAAGGTGATGATGGAGACAACTTCTATGTCATTGAGCGGTAAGCAGCTGTGCCTTCGAAATGTGCAGTTTGTTTCTTTTCAGTTTCTTAGAAATGGCAAGGACAGTTTCTGAAGGAAACTGGCTTTTTGCAGTCATTGCCTTTTACTTTGATCTTTCCATTTTCCCCTTTAGGCCCACACTGACTTTTGGATCATTTTCCCAGGGACAATCAAATTTGACAGAGATGGACATTTCAAACCTGCTGGGTTTTAACATATTCTGTGTAGCCGCATAAAAACTCAAATACCACTTTCTCTGAGGAATGGTGACAGCATGAGCTTGCCTATGATTTGTTCAGTTTAGCTTTTGTACTCATCAGCATATGCATAGCTTAAAACCAAACATATGCTTGCTGAGGAAACTTAGAGGGGGAAAAAGAGGCTTATAAAAGGTGGAAGCAAGGATGGGAGGCCTGGGAAGTGTACAGGAATGTTGTCCAGGAAGCTAGGGAGCAGGTCAGGAAAGCTAAGGGCCAGTAAGAACCGAGTCTGGCAAGGGATGTGAAAGATAACAGGAAGGCCTTCTATAGGTATGTAGCAAATAAAGACAAACCAGGGACAACGTAGGCCTCCTCCGGAAGCTAAGGGGAGAACTGGCTACCCTGGATTTGGAGAAGGCTGAGGTTCTGAATGACTTCTTTGTCTCAGTCTTCACTGGCAAATGCTCTGACCACACCACCCAAGTCTTGGAAGGCAGACGCAGGGGCTGTGAGAATGAAGACCTTGGGCCCACTGTAGGAGAGGATCTGGTTCGAGACCATCTTAAGAACCTGAACGTGCACAAGTCCATGGGGCCTGATGAAATCCATCCGCAGGTCCTGAAGGAGCTGGCGAGTGAAGTTGCTAAGCCACTGGCCATCATATTTGAGAGGTCATGGCAGTCAGGATGATCAGGGGACTGGAGCATCTCCTGCATGAAGACAGGCTGGGAAAGTTGGGGCTGTTCAGCCTGGGGAAGAGAAGGCTGCATGGAGACCTCATAGCAGCCTTCCAGTATCTGAAGGGGGCCTATAGGGATGCTGGGGAGGGGCTCTTCATTAGGGACTGTAGTGACAGGACAAGAGGTAACGGGTTCAAACTAAATGGGGGAAGTTTAGATTGGATCTAAGGAAGAAATTCTTTACTGTAAGGGTGGTGAGGCACTGGAATGGGTTGCCCAGGGAAGTTGTGAGTGCTCCATCCCTGGTGGTGTTCATGTCTGTTCAACCCAGCCTTGGTTTAGTTTGAGGTGTCCGTTCCCATGACAGGGGTGTTGGAACTTGATTATCTTAAGGTCCTTTCCAACCCTAACTGTTCTGTGATTCTGTATTACACTACTCTGTATTCTGTGTTACACACTGTCTGTAAACACTGTGTGTTTTTACTGAAGGAAGGAGGGTGAAGAGCCACAATAGAAATCTCTGGGGAAGGAGAATGCAGGACATTAGAATCCACGGCAGAGGCTATCATAAAATAACCTGGACTTTGTCCAGTTAGTTTTAATTACTGACTTCAGAGAGACCTGTGGTTAGTTTGCTTCTGTTGGTTATGGGATATGTACTTGCAGAGTTTAAGGTGCCATTTTGCAGTTTCTTTCATTTCTTGCCATCTCAAATGGATTCTCGTCATATGCCCGTTCCCCTGTACTCTACCATACCATCCATTAGCCTGAGCCAGTGTTCCATTCCTCCACTCGTGTTGCCAAAAGAATGGCAGAAAGTCTATGCTGAGTGTTGTTGAGTAATAACGGCAGAGCAGCCTTTGCTGTAAACATTGACTCTGCTGTAACTTTTATGTCAGCTATTTAGTTATTAGAAAGAATTCTACAGTTATGAATTTTCCCTTCTGGTTCTTCCTCCACCTGCTACCCCCTCATTTTGCATGCAAAAGAATAGCGGGATACTGGTGCTTATGGAAAGCTAAAGTACTTCCAGTTGCTTACAAGTGCAGATTCATAAGACTGGCTCTTTTAAGGCATCAGAAGCATGTCTTGTTACCTTAAAATAAGTCATGAATGCCTAAATATCTATGAGGATTAGTTTCTTCCTGTCTGAGTGAACAGTGACTTCATGTTGTGTGTGTAATTCTTTAGCTTCTTGTTTACATAGAAAAGCAGGCTTTCTGGCACAGGTCGCTTTTTTCCAAAGCCTTCTGCTGTAATACTTCCTCACTAGTCCACTTTATCTGAGAATCTTTGACTATGTGCAAAGGGACAGCAAGGAGGACAGATCCAACTTGAGGATGCAGCAGCTATTTAGTGTTTACTACATGGAAGGGAGAGCTAGGACAAATGTGCTGCATGGCTCATTAGTATGCTCATCACTGCTGAGGAGGCACCTGATGAGTCTCTGCTGATTGAGCACTCATCAGTCAGGAGGGGCAGTGCTGGTCTCTGGTGCCTCTTGGAACAGACTGATCCACAGTTTTGCTGAGTTGCCCTTTTGTGCCTTGTTTTTGTTTTCTTGGGGTTTTATATTTTTTCATGTCAGTATTTTTCTTCTGAGTCCTTGAGCTCCTAACAATTGCCATCTCACTAGTTACACCTGGGGCTGTGTTTTTATTCTTATCTTGCCAGGCTTTAGCTCAGACTGTCCCACAGCTCAGTAGCACTTACTGGAATAAAGCTGAGCCAAGGTCACCCAGTGGTGCCTCACCAAATTAGTCCTTGGGGCACAGACAGCTCAATGCTTGGCTGAAGCTTACATGGCTGTAGTTGTTTGGAAATAAATGGCATTGAGAAGTGACTTTCAAGCTGAGGGATGGGAAGAGGTTGGATTTGCTTAAAGTGCTCACAGATGGCAACTTTAGGGAATCACCTACAAATGAAGCAGGCATAAAGCTGTCTGTCCTGTGGTATGTTTTTTTTAGGTGCAGCAGTGTTCTCAGAGGTAACTAACAACCCCAGGGCTGTCAACTCTTCAAGTTTGAGCACTGCATGCTGTAACCGGCTTTCTTCAGCAGTCACATCTCAATGAAAATGGTGATAAAATTCCTCAACTAGCTTTAAATCTTTCAGCTTGAGGATCAGTATGTGCTGCTCATAAGAGAACTGGTCAGTTTGCATGGCAAAACTCAGTATCTGAGGGATATAAAGAAAGCCCCTTTCTCTGATCTCTGTGTTTTTATGGCATCACTGTTATGCATACAAGAGCTAGATCATTTGAATCTAGCACAGGCATATGCAGGTACAAGCTACAATTGCATCTTGGTGTTATGATATAGATGTACCCTCTAAGATGGAGTTGAGACAAAGCATAGGAGCAGGTGAGGAGTTGGGATTGAGTGTGTCCCAGTGGTACTGCAGCAGTGCTGTCACTGAGAAAATGGGCATAAATGGAGCTGAGGCACTCTGGAGAGGCCTCACTGGGTAACACACATGCTGTAAAAACAATGGAACTACCTATATGTAGTAAGAACAATTACAATAATAATAACAAAATACTATGCAGAAGAAGCCAAGTGGATCCTGCCCAGCTCCATGAGGACTGAAATGCTTTTGAAAAGGAGAATCATAGTGTAGATAGAAGCAGCTTGGTATCGGGCAATTGGAAAGCTCACTAAAGCATGTTCCATCTCACTTAGCAATAAGAGGGCCATCTGTATAGCAGCAAAAAGCTGGTTTTATCATTTGCACTGAAATGTTGTCTAATAAAGAATGTCTATGCCATTGTTTTCCAGAGGGTCGTATGATATCGTTGTAGCAAAAGATGGCCAGTCGCGCTGTGTAGGCTGCTATGATAATCATGGCAGTTTTGGGGAGCTGGCCTTGATGTACAACACTCCTAGAGCTGCCACCATTATTGCCACCACAGAAGGAGCCCTTTGGGGACTGGTAAGGAAAGAAGTTTGCTCTCATATGCATAGTATTTTAAACATTTAACTCGCTGTGTCCAGTGCTGCTTTTTGTATGGCTTGTTGTGCTAACAGCTCTTTTATCATGATCTGTTATCTCACCTTCTGACATAAGAGATCCAATGTGCAAATTTTCTAGGCCACCTTTACAGAACAGCTTGTTTGTAAAAACTATCACTAGTTTTATCTGTCCCTTTGATTAGTTTGCATTTGCTATAATTGTGGCTTTTGTTTAGGGGGCAGGAAAAAGCTGGTTTTGTTTTCACCCTGCAGAGGAGAGTGAAGTTTTAATGCACGTATGTAATGGGAGGGGGAAAAGATATCTAAACGACATTCTTTATTCTCAGCTCACCTGCCTACCATTTTAAGGGGAATGGTAAAGTGTTAAGTATCTTCTTGAGGATACCAGTAATTTGAAGAGCTAGGGAAACTGCTCAGAGCTTTGTTTTACTTCAAAATAAACCGTCATGATGTTTCTGCTCCCTTTGTGTTTCACTGGAAGAGTTTCTCAGGTCAACATGACCTATGAGATACCAAGCTAAATGATGGTGTTGCTTTGTCTCTAGCCCTGCAGTGTTGAATGTGAAACTGTAGACTGAGTTTCCTTTTTTAGTCCTTTTCTCTGTACTGTTTGGTAGGGTTATTTTCACAGTGCTCTCTTACTCATCCTCGAGGCTCATATAATAAGCGGATTGTACAATCAGCAAAGCCTTTGAAGCCAGAAGTGTTGTATGCTCTGTGTGCACTGGGCTCCTTGGCAACTATCGTTGTGGGTTGCCCATGTGTTGTGACCTTCATTATGGGACCGATAAGCTGCTACACATGGTGTGCTTATGCAGTCTCAGCGCTTGCTGAGAGATCTGCCTCGCTTCCCTTTTCTTTTCGAGACAAAAAGATTTTTGGTGAATCAACCAGGGAGTAATATCAGAATCTGATTTCTTGAACAAGATGGAACAAAGCAGCTACCTGAAAACTGAGCTCATTCATAAAAGGAGGAAAATGAGATGATGATTCCTTTTCAAAGGAACCTCTGCCTTTGAAAAGAACTGCACAAATGGAGTTAATTTGGGGTTTGTTTTTCTGTGATTATATCACTTAATTCCAAGGTCTAGTGAAGAGGGACCTCTTGCTGGTCATCTGTCCTGTGGATATGTTAATTCCAGTTACTCTGTAATTGCCATGTTTTACTGTACCATTTTGTGCATGATGTAATTTAAACATATTTTCATTAGTCCGCAGAAGTCATTGCTAAAGCTCATGGCTTATCTGCCATCAAGGAAATGTGAATTAACTCCTGCCGTACTTCAGACTTAGGCCAACAAAAGCCTGGTGGAAGTCTCAGGCACAAAGCAGTTATCAAATGCGTGTCTCTTCTGGACAGAGAAATGTCCTCAGTTGTCTCTACTGAACATGTCTGGGGAGAATTTCATGATCACACACACTTCCTTCACTGCTCTGCCCTTCTTACTCAAATACTGCTGCTTCTTCCTCACTGATACTCTCAAACAAATGAATTCAGTAATTTTTATGCTTTTGCGATGTCCCTGACCATTTCTGCGCCCTTTTGCTTCTCCAGTCACATACATTTGAAGAGACTTTGATCACTGAAGACCTTATTAAAATAAAATAAAGCAATCCCTCATGCTTTATTGTCTCTTGTTCTTCGCATTTTTCCCCTCCTTCAACTTTCATATTCCACTAGTGTCTCCCGTATCAGTGACGAGTATTTGCAGCCTGCATCCCGTAAAAGTGTCTTTACTTGAAAATACCCCTTCACTTCAAAGTGTCACTGCTGAGGTATCGATTGATAGCTTCAGAAAATCAGATCCACGGGAACTGGAACTACCTGAGCTCAAAGTCCTTTCCAGCCTCAACCGTTCTATGACTGTCATGGCTCTCAGGACTTTGGGTGTTTCTGTTTATTGTGGTATACGGAAACCTAAAAGATTTAGGGGCGTTTGTACCGTTTTCCTAAGCAAATCTTTGCTCCTTTCTCCCGACTTGTTGATTTTTACACTTTTATGTCACCCTGTGCAAGGTGAACTCTCCTCTGTTCATAATCCAGTGCTGATCCTATCAGGGACCATAGGCACTATTGTAATGCAAACAAACACTGACAAACGTACCTGGTGGGCAATACTTCCCCGCAGCCTGCACGTGCTGTTTAGTTCAGCTCTATTGTGGCTTTTCTTGTCGGTGTTAGACAGGAATTGAGCGCTGCCATATCTGTGTGGAAATGAAAAGCGTTTTGTTAAGCTCTCTGACAATAAGGGCTCGAACATGTCCGCCGCTGCCGGCAGAGGCAGGAGCGATGGTTACGGGCTCGCAGTGCCGCCCAGTGGCCACGGAGCCAGCACAGCACTAGCTGCTACCTGGGGAAGAGATAGATGATAGGATCGCATCATAGAATGGGTTGTGTTGGAAGAGACCTTAAAGCTCTTCCACTTCCAACCCCCTGCCACAGGCAGGGACACCTTCCACTAGAGCAGGCTGCTCCAAGCCCCATCCAACCTTGCCTTGAGCACTGCCAGGGATGAGGCAGCCACAGCTTCTCTGGGCACCCTGTGCCAGCCCCTCAGCACCCTCACAGGGAAGAGCTTCTGCCTAAGAGCACATCTCAGTCTCCCCTCTGGCAGGTTAAAGCCATTCACCTTGGCCTGTTGTCCCTACAGGCCCTTGTCCAAAGCCCCTCTCCAGGTTTCTTGTATCCCCTTTAGGCACTGGAGCTGCTCTCAGGTTTCCCCTTCAGGAGCCTTCTGTTCTCCAGGCTGCCCCAGCCTAGCTCTCTCAGCCTGGCTCCAGAGCAGAGCTGTTCCAGCCCTCGCAGCATCTCTGTGGCCTCCTCTGGCCTTGCTCCAACAGCTCCATGTCCCTCTTGTGCTGTTGTCCCAGAGCTGGATCAGGACTGCAAGGGGGGGGGGAACCTCCCCAGAGCACAGCAGAGGGGCAGGATCCCCTCTCTCGACCTGCTGCTCACACTCTGGGGATGAGCCCAGCATACAGGCTGGCAGTTAGGAAGGAGAAAGCTGTCTCTTGGCTCCTAGAAGGGAAGGAAAGTGCAAGAATGAATCAAACCTCCTGCTGTTTGATATTCTGTTCCTGATCTGTTTGAGTCCAGAATAAACCTCCAACTTACCTTCAAAATCTGTGACTCAAGTAGAGAAGAAACCAATCGAGTCTTAGTCCTGCAGTTGCTTTAAGTGCTGAAAATGCCAGTTTCCAATGGCTTCAGCAAGAAGAGAGCAACTTTTTTCACTGTGTGGAAGCATGGAATGTATTAACAAAACAGCCAAATAAAACCCCAAAACTCAGCTCTGAAAAACAGTACAAAATAGACAAGAATTCTTAAATGCTTATGTTAGAAGGACAAGGTCTTACAGTTCCCTGGTTTTCAGTTTGTTACTGCAACAAGTGCTTTCACAAGAGCTGTTACGATCACTACGATGATGGATATAGGAGTGTTTTAACAGTTGGCTTCTCAACCCCGGTGTTTGCTGCGAATCCTTCTTTACACCTGTCAGTTCTTTAAACAGGGAACATCTCAGTGAAGAGGAATAATGTATTTCTCTGCTGTTTCTTGCAGGATCGAGTGACGTTCAGAAGAATTATATTGAAAAACAATGCAAAGAAGAGGAAGACCTATGAATTATTTATTGAGTCTGTGCCGCTTCTTAAATCCTTGGAGGTAAAGCCTCTGCGTCAAATTCTTGCATTACCATTAACTCTACAGTCCGTGGTTCTGCTTTGTCAGAAATCTCTGTTATTTTTGCTTAGAAGACTGTTTTAAGAGCAGCTTTGGTATCATTCTTGCTGTACAACTCAATTTGCATTATGGAAGTTGTACACTTTGATTTCATATCCTTTATTCACTGTAAGCAATTTGTTGATTTTTATCTCTGTATAAAGATGTAAAAAAATCACAACCAAACCCAATCTATAAATATGTCAGAGAGCAGGTATTAAAACCAGAACTCTGGGCTGTGGTTTCCTTTGAGGGTGTGCTATTGAAGTAATGAAACAATTGGAGGGATATTTGCCCTTTACCAGCCATGAATGATTTCACATTTGAGACAAAAGATGTGGCCCATGGTAGGTCTTTCTTTAACCTTAACCAGTATTCAGGAGGTAAACTAAGAATAGGCTAAAGGGAAGTAGTGCTACCTGGGAACAAAATGACAGACGCCATGTTCATGTGAGTGGTGCATGACTTTAGGAACAGTGTGTAAATTGTCCTTTCTAAGCTATTGAGTCAGCCTATATGTTCCGAGGGCTTTCGGAGCCATAGCATACTGCTCTGAAATTAGTCTGTTTCTGTCCTATGCCATAACTTAACTTTTCTTTGTCTTCTCATCACAAGAATATTTTTTAGCATTATTTGAGTAGAGCTTTTCATCTCTTTGAGAGAAGATTACAACATCTCAAAGTATCATTAGGTGGGAATAGCAGCCCCTAATATAATTGGATGTATTTTGGTAGCTGTGGAAGGGGTAGGTTGCACAACATGTTCTCCCTCTGTGGCTGGCTTAAACTAGTTCTGTCAATGTGACTTTAAGCACAAAAATGACTCATAAATACTTAAAGATATAAAAAAATAACTCATTAGCACTGGATGGCTTTTTGCATGACACACTGCACTTGAATCATACATGGATCAAAATTAAGTTTCTCAAATTTGGGCTAGCTGAAGGTACATTTGTGGAATGGATGGATTACAGTTGAATCATCTATCAAGGTATTAATTCTAACTGTAGGATTTTCCTTCTTTCCTAATATGTTTTTTACACTGCTCTGGAGCAACACAATTGTTTTGTGCTGTTCAAGATGGGCAGTGGGAAACACTGAGATAAATTTTAGTGTTCTTTCTCCCTTCCTGCTTATAATGTCTCAGGCATGTTTCATTGCACATCAGCTTGCCCTTGCTGCTGGGAATCCTGTTCAGTGTCTGCCTACAATTTAGAGCTGGCATTCTTTTCATATTCCCTCCTTTCCATTCTAGGATTGAGCTGTGGGACACAATTTCCTCCAGTGTATGGTGATTAAAATATTTAGAAAATGTGTTGCTGGTGTTTCTCATTGAAGTTTGTTCTTAGAGAGTTTATGACACTTTTCTGAGTGTTTTCTTCAAATTTCAACTGAATCTCATAGGAAATTATTATTCCCCCTCCCTTTGCTTTAAACCAACCAAATCAGTTATTCATTAACTTTGGGAGCGAGAAAAGCACACAGATGGGGCCACTAGACAGTTTTCTTCCCTGTCAATCATAGTAGTCTTGAAAGTTGTGGTGCTTTCAAGATAGTATTGTTGAAGGGGCCGTATTTTTCAGTACCCAGGTACTGTTTGTGTCTAGTGAATGCCTCGTCATTTCAGGGCCACAAGGTTTACCAGAGATGTACTACAAGAGGTGATTGTTTAATGTTCCTCTTTGTTCCAGCCATCAGAGCGAATGAAGATAGTGGATGTTATAGGAGAGAAAGTGTACCAAGATGGAGAACGTATCATTTCTCAGGTACTTGTGGTCTAAATCTTTCTTTACCATTCTCCTTACTCTGCTGCTTTTTTCCTGTTTGGATTCGACTTACAGAACACTATTACTTAGACCGACTTGGCACTCACTCTTTTAATACTTCCAGTTTATTTAACCACTTTTTGAATGTCTGGGGAATGGCCAATATGTCTTTTGCTATAAATTTATTGCATTACTTTAGCTCCTGGGTTCTCATCTGTTTGGTTTTTCTGAATGGTCTTTGCCAGATTTCCAGGGGAGTGTGCTTTAAGAGCTGACATTAAATGTCTCTCTGTGATTTCCATGAAAGCACCCAGCTAGACTTTTCACAGGCACCTATGTCCAGACTTAACAAGGAGTCACAAGCGGGTGGTAAAGGCATCTCTAATTCCTGGGTCTGACTAAACAACAAAACCAAAGAATTCAACAAGAGTGTGATATAGATGAAAATAAATGAAGTCATTGGCAGTGTTTCAGTAGTTGGACCCAACTCAGTTAACTGAGTAACTATCAGGGTTAACTAAACCCACTGTTTTTCCTGATGCCCTTAAAAAGAGTATTTCAGTGGTCAGTCAAGCTTCAGTTAACAGCCTTTGGTTGCTGGTATCTGCTGTAATAGATCAAGGCCAGAGTGTTAGAACATGAAGCTGGACCAACTCAAGCTAAAGCTGGGGGAGTTTTTTTGGCTGTGACACAACATTTTGGAGCACTGTTACTGAGGAAACACTGGAATTTTGCATCAAGTTTAGCTCAGGGATGCTTTGTTGCAGAAGTGCTCTAGTTCAAGTGGAAGTTAAGGCAAGAAAGTCCTTGGCTCACCTGTTACTGCAGGTTTGTGATCACAACTATCCTCTTGTTTTACAAACAAAATATGACTCCTTGAATAATTAATCTTAATTACCTTGAATGTCAGACAACTGAATGTAGGAAACCTTGGTTTTATTATCTCCAAAAATACCCTCAATTTAGGAAGTTGAAAATCTCATTGCCTAAGACCCTGAGAAAAGATGAACTTTCAGCAGAATTAAAGCTTATAAATCAGTCTCAGAACTGGGAGCCAATGCAATCAGTGATCCAATTACACAGTTGGTTTTAATCTGTTGTAATAACTGAATTAAGGACTAGGATGTAATTACCCTTTAAAGGGAAGATTAATAGTCTGGGTAGGTCTGGGTGATGGTAATACACTGCTGAAGATGATGAAATTTTATGCTTGGGAAAGATGTGGTAGACCTTCCATTACAGTATTCCATCCATACCAGGAACCTCTTTGTTCTCAAGGGTAATTTTATATTTGAATTACCTTTCTGGAATTTGACCCTTTAGTTTGGTGCAGTATGCTTGGAACCACTTAAATTGTTAGTGCCTGCTGGTATTAGGAGGAGGTCTCCCACTCAGTTGATTTTCACTCTTTTGAAGTACTCTTTTAGTACTCTCTCAGAAGTGTGTTGAGTGTATTAGTTCATGTTGTGATAGATGCCAACAGTGAAGGAAAAGCTTTGCACTGGATGGTTCACAGTGTCCCCAGGAAGCCTAGCTAAAGGCTTCCTGTCTTCTGTAATGTTTAAATCTTGCATCACCTTCTCCCAGCCCATGTTTCATACTCAAGTTGTAATCATCTCTTGCCATCCTTCCCATCACATTCATAATCTCGTTGCCCACTTGACTTAATGTGAGGAGAGAGATAAATGTGACATTGTTTCACAGGTGTTTTGCTGAGCTGCTCCCATTCCTATATCAGTTCCTTATCTAACCTCTGCCTCTGAAGCCTCCCCTCTCACTGAATGATATGCACTAACAGCTCCTTCCCCTGTGGGTTCCTCTAGTATATTACCTAACCAGGCACCTTTTAATGTTAAGAATTTGAGCGTTTGTCAATTCTGGAAGATTTCTGCACAGGGCGTAGTTCAGAGTGAATGCTCTAATACCATCTATGCATACTTTTAAAGTAAACTAAAAAGTAATTTGTTGTACCTTTTCCTCTTTCAGGGTGATAAAGCAGATTGTTTTTACATTGTAGAAACTGGTGAAGTAAAAATCTTGATAAAAAGCAAGGTGAGTTCAAGTTGGGTGATTTGGCTTTAGGTCAGGCCCTGATTTGATTAATACAAGTGGTATGAAAAAGCCTACTCTGAGATTTTATTTCTTATCATCACCCATGTGATATAGGCTGTATGTAAGTCCCCATACCTGTTTTGAAGAGGCCAGAAGTCACTTTACTGAAGTTTGAAAGTCTTCTGCTTGTATCTGCTTCTCTGCAAACTAACCTGATACACTCTCCTTGGCCTTAGGGGTGGATTTGAAACTTCTTCTAGGATAGCAGAAAACTGCAACTTACAACTTCTGGGGCGACATCTCTAGTGACATACTAAATGTTGGCATTTGAAAGGAGCTCTGTACAGTCTGAAGCAGCCTTAGGGGAACAACATGTTATGCATGGTAAAACCTATGTTAGGTCAAAGTAACAGCAGTTCCCAAAGCTCTAATAGTAAATACCTGCCAATCTTAACACTTGTGGGTGGGCATACACTTCTCTCACCAAACTTCTAACTGAACGTGCTGTTAAGGTGGTACCAGTAGAGTGTGACTTGGGAATTGCTAGTTTAAAAGCTCTAAGCCAGTGAGCTGTTGCACGTCTGTCAGATATCTGGAATTAACTGCAGCCTTGTTCAAAGATACAACTGTGTGCAAATAACCCAAATGTACTGTTTGACAGACTGTGACGAGTACAGAAGTGAACCAAGAAGTGGAGATTGCCCGGTGTCAGAGAGGGCAGTATTTTGGAGAGCTTGCACTTGTTACCAACAAACCCAGAGCAGCCTCTGCCTATGCTGTTGGGGAGGTCAAATGTTTAGGTAAGCAGATGTTGTGTGTTTCTAGTTATCCTTTCCTGGTCTTTGCTTGTTTTATGTATCATGCCCGAGTGAGCAGCTGTTTTAAAACGTAGAAGCCTCTTGGTAATTGGTGGTCAGACACAAGCAGCTAAGAGCAAGGCTGAGCAGCACTGCTGCTTCCTTCCAGCACATTCTGTTTTTTCTGCTGGTGTGGGCTGTACTCAGGTTCTTGTCTACAGCTCATTTGTCACACACAGCTTTCAGGCAATCTTTTAATGCCAGTGTGTGTGTATATTTGGCTCCCGTATTTATCCATGAGATCAGGGTGAATCTTCATGAATCTTGGTTCTCCAAATAACAGTATGGAGGGAAATCAGAAATATGATTTCTGTTTCTGTGGCTTCTGTTGAAGCCTCAAACCCACATGGGTTGTACTGTAGGTTTGTGTTCTGAGTTTTGGTGAATGATCTTGTTTTCACCTCTGTTCCTTTGCAGTCATGGATGTGCAAGCATTTGAGAGGTTGCTTGGACCCTGCATGGACATTATGAAGAGGAATATAACACATTATGAGGAGCAACTGGTGGCAATGTTTGGCTCTAGTATGGACCTGAGGGATCCAGGGATTTAGGCACAGGGTACCTCAATGCCTTCTTAGTTCAAGACACACAAAAGCCTCCTATCAGCAACACAACTCACAAGAAAAACGGACACTACGGAACAGTTACTGCTGCTGTCTTCTTGGGCATTTTAGAAACCATCAACAAGTCTCAGCACAGATGGATTGCTCACTCCCTTCCTCCACCTTGCTGCTGATACTTCATCATTAGACCTAGATTAAAGATCATTGTAACCCTGTGTTCACTTACTTGGTTCAGAATGGCATCTGTCCAGCAGTTCAAGTGCCTGATATGAAACCCAAAGTGTGCAAGATAAAGAAGCCTCCTTCCTTCTGGTGTTACTGTTGGAATAAATTTTCAGATCAGATTCTGTAGTGGGAGGTTGCCTGTTCTGCAGAGGCAACCAGTGGAATACTAGCCTTTTACGGGCTTAATACCTTCTTCTGATGATTTCCTTACACAATGTCAAATTTGCTTTTAATTGTAGCATCTGGGTTTGAAGTTAAAATACCAAGGGAGCCAATTAATAAGGTGGCACTGAAGTTTTCCTCCACCTGCTGAAATGAAAGCAGCAGGTGCTAGAGCTCTTTAAACCAAGTAAACCAAGCTGGGGACACGAGAGAGTCTGCTGAGCAACAAAATGCAGAAGATGAAGCATTACTAGATTTGGAATGTTCTCTGAGCAGCAAAGCAAAATATTTTACTCTGTGCTGCCCAAAAAAGTGCAGTGGTTCAGATCAAATGGCCTGAAGGTGTCATAATTGTCATCTCCCCCAGTTTGCTCCTTGTTCCTGACACTGAGAACAATTTATTGTGGTGAGATCACAATACATTACCTTCTGTTGCTTACAGAGATCCTTTATACTGCTAGGTTTCCCAGGGCACTGTTGTTGACTGGGTCAGTTTTAAAGCTTTTTAAGGAGGTGAATGTTTTGTAATTTAAATGAAGACAACTTCTGTACTTGTTTACAGGAGCTCCCCCCCCCCCCCCCCCCCCC
>NDXB01019904.1:0-19465 GCA_002631895.1 Agapornis roseicollis | reverse complement strand
CCCCCCCCCCTCCCCCAACATTTCACAGTATTCTGACTCATTAGACACTTGGATGCTTCCAAATACCATGTTGATTTGCTAAATGGTTGGCAGCCTTTGACTTTGTAAAGCCAATGTCTTTGCTAACCACACAGTTGGTGTGTTTGAGGAGCCTTTTTGGTTTAGGTGATAACTAAGCTAATGTTGATCTAAAATACCTGTTAAATTTGCAGCATTTAGTAGGTAGATTCTGTTTCTATAGCTTTAATGACCTTAAATTGGCATCCTGCTGAGATTTTACCGGAGTATTATCTAAATAAGGATCAGACCATAAGAAGGATGTTTTTATGGTGTACAAATAGAATATTTATATTAAGACATTGAATTTGTAGGTAATAAATTTAGTGACCCTTTGAATTTGCATTCTTTTGCAACTCATGCAAAACTTCCTAGTGTTTTATGGGGTTATAAACTTTTAATTGTGGATACTAGTATAACAGAATCTGTTCTTTTTATTTCATGGCCATGTCAGCAAGAACAGAACAATGCTAATGTTGAATTCCTGCTTTTAGTTACCACAGTGGACATCTATCTAAGGCACAAGATGCTTAGCTGCAACTCCTAAGTTGATTTCTGGACAGTTTCTTTTCCTAAATGGATGAGCTCCTCCCAGTTCCTGCAATATGAGTAAGATGGAAACTTGATAAGTTCGAATGGCTGTTGTCCAGTTACTGTAATTGGAGTCATATTTTTATATAATACAAATGATTTGTAATGGACACCACTGAACTAGGTGTTTCCATGTTATTAAAGTCCTGGTTGTGATGTCTAGTGGCTGTTCTAACTGCATGTGTTATGGAACAGTGAATTTCCCTTGCTTTGCTGGGCTGTGTTTTTGTTGCAAATGACAGCCAAAGAAGCAGCAGGTACTTCTCATTCATGCTTCCAAGGTTTAGCACCAAAGACAGAATCATTCTTTTGATTACAGAATTAAAGAATAAATCAAACCAAAATGAATCAGCCCCCTCCAAAACAAGCCAACAAACCCAACAAAAACTGACAAAAGCCCCCACTCATCAGGTCCTTGCATTGATAACAGATAAAACTTAAGGATAATTTGGGCTCCAAGACAAGAGTCTGAGGCTAGCTTTTGACTGTCCAGCGAACCAGATGCAAACTGGTCTTCAGACCAGTGTCTGTGCTGCCTCTGCTGTCCCTTGACTGATCGCAGCCAGCATTGTTGCTCCCAGTAGAACATCCTCTCCTTTGCTCAGAGTAGCCTGGTGGGTTGGGCTGTCTTGTGGGTGGATTCTGCTTCTTCCAGCCTTTGGTTCTCTACAGAACAAGATTGTAAACCTTAGCAGATGCAAATGGTAGCGATTGTTCTGAACCTTAACCAAAAATCCAGGCAAGACTGATGTTAAGGTAATTAGGTGTTAAGGCTGATTCTTAAAGTAATTCTGCCTGGTGGGGAGGATTTTATCAAAGCATAGAATAGCTACGGATGGAAAGGACCTTAAGATCATCCAGTTTCAAACCCCCTGTCATGTGCAGGAATGCCTCACAGTAGACCATGTCGCCCAAGA
Organism: Agapornis roseicollis; assembly: GCA_002631895.1. Classification (NCBI taxonomy): domain Eukaryota; kingdom Metazoa; phylum Chordata; class Aves; order Psittaciformes; family Psittacidae; genus Agapornis; species Agapornis roseicollis. The sequence goes on along the minus strand of NDXB01019904.1, from coordinate 17,900 downwards.
CTGTCCAACCTGGCTTTGACGCTGCCAGGATGGAGCATTTACAACTACTTCAATTTGGGGGCTTCTAGAAGTCAGAGGAAATGATGAGAATATCAGATCAAAGATTGGGATTGCATGTAAGTGAGAGCAAGCTTTTTGAAGCTCAACTCCCTGAAGCAGAGGCATCCTGAGCAATGCCATCCCACATCCAGGATCTGTGTGACATCATTGTGAGATGTAGAGAGGCAGCCTTACCTTGAGCTGAAAGAGAACAAGCCTGTAAGGAAGTTCCTTAAAAGCTGTTAATTTGCAGTGTGCCCGTTAAGTTTGGTCTGGTTTAACCAGCCTCTTCTGTATAATTTTGGAGCATGAAGATAGCAAGAGAAGCTTGTAGTAAGATACTCAACTTTGCCAGGTATTGGGTTAGAGAATCAGCAACAAGCTAAGTTGGAAAGCATGTGAGTGGTGATACCACGACCAGGGAATGAAGGAAGGTGCCTGTGTGTGAGGATCTGTCCACATTGCTGCACCTCAGCTCACTCCTTTTCACTGCCTGTTCATCCGAGTTGTCACGGAGAAAGAGCTCAAGTGTGGTGGTGTTAGTACTCAGTGTAAATCTGCTGTGGAGGCTCTGAAATTGGCAGAGAGAGAAATCTTGTTTTGAATAAAGTAACTCAGCCGCAAAGTGGGAAGAGAGGAAAGTCTCTTTGAGACTTGCAGGAGAAAGAGTCTCTTGTTTGTGATTCCTTGCTTGTGATTGTTGTGAAGTCAGTGAGAGGAGCTTTCGGTGGTCAGACCCCTGAGGTAGTATTTCTGTGTCCCAGCACAGGTTTCACACTGTAAATGAACAAAAAAGGGCAAAAGTGCAAACCTTGAAACTCTCAGACAAAACTTTAAAAGCAAGCTGCGATTTGCACAGAGAGCAAAACCTGAGGCCCCTTTGAATGTCACTTCTGTGCTTTCTTTTCCATTGCTGAAAGCAGACTATTGTTCTTGATGTGTTTGTAACCTCGTCTTGCCAAAATACAGTTTGGGTTGGTTTTTTTTTCACTACAGGTAATTTTTGTTGTTACGGTTATTGCTGGTTATTTCCACTTCTTTCAAACCATATATTTTATTTTAAGAGGCCTTCCTTGTGGATTTCCTGCTGACGGCCTGCAGCGCTACACTTCTCTTTTGAGATGCAAGAGGGAGTCAGTAACCTCATAGGAGAACACTCAGCTTAGCTGGCTGGAGCTAATAACGTGCTACTAATTTTCCTCCGCTCTGGGGCAGGAGGGGAATTACATTCTGCATAAAATTGCTACCTCAAGGCTCCAAGTGCTTTTAAAGGTCTTTCACTTGGGAGAATTCAATAGGACAGTTCTTAAAGTTGGTCTGTTCTTTAGAGTTAAGTGGAGTTTTTAAATTGATTTATTGAGGGACCCTCATTTTAATTAATTTTCCATTTTGTACTTGATTCTCAAAGGATGGTTCTTGCACTATTGAAAGAAATACATCTGCCATATAAACATATGGTTTTAACAAACCGCTCTGGGTTTCAGCTTCACTTTTAGTTAATAAAAACCTGACATGTTGTGTCCAGCCTTCCTGTACAGCCCTGTGTGTGCTCTTTATTGACACAACCCTCAGTGCTTGCATCCAGAGTGGACTTCCAGCAGCTAACTGGAGTTACTTGGGGTGCCTGAGTTGCTTGTGTTATCAGAGCCTTACGGAGAACAGCACTTGCCCTGTTGCAGTAACCAAGAGATTTATCCATGACCCGACCACCAACTTGTGCTGTTTTGTGATACAGTTTTACTAATACCTTAAAAATAATCCCAGTTTCTGTAGCTATTATTGCTCCCAATAAAACTGGCTGCTCTGATATGTCTGCCAAATTATCGTAGCACTCATTTGTTGTTTGAGCACTTTGCTAACTGGTTCTCTGCTCCCAGGAGAAACAATACCCAGAAGGTCTCTTGCTGGCCTGCACTAAGGGCTACTGAATTTTATGTGCCAAGCTGCCTTTTTTTTTTTTCACTGAACTAAACTATTCAAAAGGAAAATTACTTTGGTACCTGTGAAATTGCCTGTTCAAATGCTCAGTATTTGCTTTTGCTGAAGCTTTATTTATAAGCTTGCAGTATTTCATGTACGGTTTGTAAATTAGTCTGGGAGAGCGGTTCAGATGGATGTGATGCCAAAGCCTCTGCTGGGATATGGTGCTTCGGCTTTGGGCACTCCAAGTCAAGGAAGATGTTCACACCTGAAGGGGCCACACGGCAGCAGAAAATACTTCATTGTGCAGACGGATAAGGAAAAACTGGGGTTTGGTTTTGTTTTCAACTGGGGGGATGGAGGGTGGGAGAGGGGCAGGGACTATTAAAACAATCCAGGAGGAGGAATGATCCTATATTGATTAGGACAGGCCTGTTAATACAGCAATGAGCAACAGCAGGGAAACCATCAAGCATTAAAAAGAGCTGTCTGGAAGAGAACTAGAGTAGGCTGCATGGGTGTGTGTGTGTGTGAGTGATGTCTTCCAGCACGACTATGATTTTTCATTTTATTTATTTCAGAGTTGTAAATGATCTCTGCTGAATGCTCACGGTATCTCTCTGGGGCAGGGGTACATCAGAGAACCTCTTGGGGCAGCTTTGCTGAGATCTGGTGCTGATTTTCTTAATGAATACCTCTTTAAAGTCACTGGGGGCTTTAGCTGACACAAATACAGTCTCCAGGCTTTGTGCCACATCAGCAGTAGGAAGATGAAAACAGATCAGTGCCTGTAGTAAAGGGCGATGTCCCCTTTACAGTATGGCATGCAGGTAGGTGTCCTGGGACAGGAAAGGCCTGTAGGGCAGAGAGAAAACCCCAGGTCCAAACAAGAAAACGTCTTGAACTTTGAAGTTCTGAGCAGCTTGATGGCAAAGGTGAATGGTATCAGTCACGTCAGAGGGGCATTACGCTGCTGCTGTGTTACCCTGCTGGGGTCAGTATTCATTCCTGGATCATCATTTTTGTACAAGGAATAAGATTTTGTGACGTTCTTGCACTGAGGATGATGTTTCATCACTCTAGCAGAGCAAAGATGCTTCTTCCTGCCATTTCTCTCCGAAGGACGTATTTCACCAATCCAGGTCAGTGACAAGGTACTGAAGTTGTGCTATTTTATCTCAACTAGGTGGTGTTGACCAGTGAGGTGCAAAGATGCTGCCAAGATACTTGTATGCACATTTCAAATCTGTCTCAGTTGTGTGTACTGCAGAATAGAGGCTAAGAAACCCCAGTGCCCTCAGTGTTTGTTACGTGTTACTCTGCCAGACAACACTGCCAAGAACTGCAGCAGGACCAACGCGAGTTGTTTAAAGAGAAGTGATGGATGGCACATCTCTGTGAGCCCCTCTCCAACAGCACGTTTACAGTGTGGTGTCCATTATTTGTCTTTTTGCAGCTAAAGGCCACCGTGTCGCACTCGGAAATACCATCTGTTCCCACTCCTTGCAGGGATTCATTTCAGCCTCAGAGGTGGCTTCTTGCCTGCCTCCATCCGAGAGGCTGAGATTGGGTTGGCTACACGCCGTGCTTTGGGCTCTGAGCACGGGCCTTGCCTGGGCCCAAGCATCTTGCGGTCGTTCTCCTCTCCAGTACAGCCGGGAACCGGCCGCTTCCTCCGCGGTGCTTTCATTCCGGCGCTCTCCGCTAAGCCTTCCCTCCTCAGCCGCCGCGGCGTTCCGGAGGTGGGACGCGGAGCACCGCCCGCTCCCTATGGCAACGCGAGGGCTGACCTCTCGGGGCCGCCGTACAAGGGTCGGTGAGGCGGACGCGCCGCCATTGGCTTGGGCGGGACCAGGGAGGGGCGGGATGGCGCTGTCGGAGCCCTCGGCCGCCGCCGCCACCTTTGATCGGAGAGTGCAGCGGAGTGCGGGGGAGCACCACTACCTGCGAGTGCGGCTGTGAGTGACACCCGTCCGCCCCGCGGGCACCCCCCGACCCACGGCCCCCCTCATCTCGCCCCTTGGTTCTGCTCTGCTGCCCGCAGGGAGCTGCCGGACGGCGGGGCCCGGCCGAACGCGGCGCAGTTCAAGCAGCTGGTGGTGACGGCGCTGAGGGAGCTGCACGGGGAGGTGAGCCCGGACCAAGCGGGGCTGAGGAGGCGGGATAAGGGGCCTCGGTAACGTGTTTGCCGCTGGTAACGTGTTATCGTGGCTCCAGCCCGCGTTGTAACTTACTGCGGATGCAGCCGGGGTTGTACGCTTTGGTTTAGTGTCTGTAGTGAAGTGATTCCGGCATATCTGACTTTTAGACCTTGCGTTATCGATGCTTTTGCTGCAGTGAGGCTTTAGAAGGAAAGCTGTGGTAATGGCTTCTTCGCTGTTTGCAGAACTGTTCTTGCCCTGTGTATTGCTGGGCGACTTTAAATGAGTCCTGTCATCTCTGGATCCTTTGTTTTCCAGCTATAATTTGGAACAAAAAGCGGCTTTATGGGAAGAGTTTGAGGGGAAGGGTGCTGCATAAAATCACAGCACCATAGCACCAGCTAGGTTGGAAAAGACTTTTAAGATCATCAAGTCCAACCATTACCCCAGGACTGCCCAGTCCACCACATCTGGTGGTGTCCTTGCTTAAACACTCATGCGAGATGTGAATGTAACTACAACTTCTGCCTTATGTGCTGGGACTGAAATCAGTTGCTTTATAAACCACCACTACGAGAGCATAGGATGGGATTTCAGGTTATATTTAATAACCTTTTTTTTCCTAGGTTGGAGCAGCTTTACCTGTTGATGTCTTGACATATGAGGAAAAAACTTTGTCTGCCATACTGAGAGTTGTTAGCAGGTAAGGTGCAGTAGGCTCACACATCAGATACTGCCATTAAAGTACTTTTCGTAGGAAAACTCTTTAGTTAAGAATGGTCTATGAAGAATTAAGCCCGACTTGCAAATGTCTGCATGCAGCATGCAAAAAAGAAGTAAAAAATCACCAAGTATTTGGTCACCTACATACATCAGTACATTCCTCCTGCTTTAAACCAGAATGGTCTTACAGGAACTAAGCACCATTGAAACATGTGGCTTTAAATCTCTTACTGTAGTAAAGATGAGAATGGTTACTGTATGTAAATGGTGAAGACAACTCTTAAGTTATTTAGGGGAAGAAGGAGCTTAAATGCATAGCTAGAACAAGAACAGGAGCAGTAAAGTGACCTTGAGAAGATTACAGTAAGTATCTCTATATCATGGACAAGAAGTTGTCACTGCACTAACCCTTCAGGGCATGCTGTTCCTGCTGGAACTGAGTGGTGAAATACCTGCTGTGACACTCTGTTAAAGGTTTCGTTGCTGTGTATGTAACATGTTTTTTACTTAAGATGTTCATGCCCCAGGAAGACTGATAAAACCAAATTTTGTTAATATACTTTGTTTTCTGAGTGGCCTTGTCAAGCTGTGGAGTGCTCTAACGTTGCTGGGCTTCTACCAGAACAGGAGGTGTGCTTTTCGAGTGCTGCAGGTAAAGCCCTGTGGGGACTGGATGTCATTTAATCACAGACTGGTTTGTGTTGGAAGGGTCCTTAAAGCTTATCCAGCTCCAACCCTCTGCCGTGGACAGGGACACTTTCCACTAGAGCAGGTTCCTCTAAAGCCCCGTCCAACCTGGCCTTGTCTCCCCCAAGTGTCAGTTCTTGCTCCAAGCCTGGCTGGGTGGCTGAGCTATAGCTGTACCTGCTGCCTCATCATACAAAGATGCTCTGGATGCAAAAACATCTTCATTTGGGACTGAAATGTGTTTCAGTGCAGGTGTGTAGGCTGGTGCTTGAGCAGTTCTCATCATGAACCTTGTAAAATGTGACTGTAATGGGTGTCTCATTACTTTATGGCTTCATTCCAGTGATGAGTCCTGATCTCATTAATACATCTGTAAGAAAAGAATTGTTCTTGGCCCACATATTGGTCCAATCTTTGATTTTCCCTACCCCATTTCTTCCCTTTTTAATAGTCACTCTCAACTGACCTTGTTTAAAAATGCATGTGAAGCATGCACTTCCAGAGTGTAGTTTTTCCAGAGGATGCTGCTTAATGAAGTGATTTCCAAGAATTCTTTGTCTCTGAAGCCATAGCTTAACAAAAGCTGCTGGGCCATAGCTCTAAGCTTTTAATCTTTTATATAAAACCGAAATCAAAGTATTATAAACTTTGAGTGATTTTTTTTCTTCAATGCTTTAAGTTTGTTTCTTGCTTTTTTGTTTGTTTTCTTTCTCCCAAACTAGACATCTCCATTTCTTCTTGCGTTAGCTGGCAACAGTAGAGAACTAGTCTTGGACTGAACACAGTTGTTAATCTTGTCCTACGAAGCAGAAGCTGATTGAGATGTTGCAACACTTCAGGCGTGGAATTTTTGGACGGGGTTTCCCACAAAAAGACTTGACAAAGCTCATGTTTCTCAACTCACTGCTTGGACGTCCCATACTTCAGAGTATACACATAAAAGTTGGAGACAAAGCCGAACTTACCAAAGCTTTTACCCAGGATGATGTTACTACATTTTCTCATTTAACAGGTGACACAAATCCCTTGCATTTGAATGAAGATTTTGCAAAGAAGTCTAGATTTGGGAGAATTGTTGTGCATGGAATTTTGATCAATGGACTTATTTCTGCGGTTTTGGGTACTAAAATGCCGGGTCAAGGATGTATACTTCTTTCTCAGGAGATCCGGTTTTCAGCTCCTTTGCATCCTGGTGAGGAGGTTGTAGCTGCAGCAGAAGTGCAGCACCTGAAGGGCTCTATTGCTCACATTTCGGTGTCGTGTAAAGTCAAAGACAGTGCAAAGACTGTCATGGAAGGGATGGTGAAAGTCATGGTGCCAGACCGTCAGAGCTGCTGATCCTGTGGTACTTTACTATAAAGGCCAGAAATGTACGCTTGATTTTGAGTCTGTTTTTTATATGGTACCAGTTAATCTGATAAATTTTCAACAAAACCCCTTCCGAGTGTTTCAAAGGCAGTGCCCAAACTGAATTGTCATAGAAATAGATTAAGATCTTGCATTAAACCTAGAGCTTTTCATTTTCCCCTGACCACTGCCAGATGAAACCACTGGAACTAGGCACGTGCTCTGACAGAAGCGGCATGTTTAGACAAGCTTTTGCTGCTGTGGAGAGTATGGAGTGGCAGGGTTCAGGCTAAGGCTGTTCTGTTTTGGTCCACACTAGATCAGTTAAAACTTGTTCTCTCTGTATGAAGTTGTGTTGCTAAGGAGCACTGGAGGGAGGGGATGGTGCTGTGGGTTTAACAAGCAGAACAGAAGAGGGGATACCAACTGTATGAACATGTATTCCCCTTTGCCCACTTAAAGTACCTGGGTTGCTGGTAAAACAGGCTTTGGGTGAATTCATTTGTAAACGATCTGGGTTAAATTATCTTAGTACCAACATAAGATTATTGTGCACTAAGAAACTTTTTTTAGGACCACCAGGAGTAAAAAAGTACAAGCTGTCTTCAATTGGTGGCTCATCATTTTCTGGCAAAGCAGATGCTCCCCCCTATCTCTGCCAGCAGAATGCATTTGTAACTTTTGCTGACTGCAGATAACCCCAGAAACTGCTTGCAATGGAAAAAGAGATTGTCCTCAAACTGTGGTAGAAGCTACTGGTGAAACAGTTACACTGTCTGGGTGTTGATGTCTTGTTTGTAAATGCAACTGCAGTGCAAGGATGAACCCGTGCTATTCAGTCACACTGATCAGAAAGAGGGGTCATAGAAACTGGTTTGGGTTGAAGGGACCTTAAAGCTCATCCATTTCCAACCCATGCAATGTACAGGGACACCTCACACTAGAGCAGGTTGCTCCAAGCCCCATCCAACCTGGCCTTGAACAGTGCTGGGGATGGGGCAGCCACAGCTTCACTGGACAGCTTGTGCCAGTGCCTCAGCACCCTCACAGTCTGATCTTTGACCTCACTGTGCCCTTTGCTTTCAGAGCAACACAGAAACGGTGCTTGGTGAGGGCTTTCCTTACCTCCTGTCTGTTAGAGCTGTTTCACTTCCTGTTGCCTTCTGCTGTGAGTAGCTGCCTGATCACCAGCTTTTGCAGTGATTTTTAGCAGGTGTGCTCCTTTCCCCCTTCCGTGTTCTCCAGATGGTAAGCTGTCACATCAGTGCCAGTTAACAGAGCAAATCGAGTCAATATCTGACCTCCTTCTTGCTGTACAAGGAGGGTGAGAGGACAAGAAACACAAATGTTCAACAGACAGCAGGTTCCTGTCTGCCAAGTGGTACTGAAATGGCAATTTCTAACTGCTGTGATGGCAGTTTGGTTGTGAAACTCAATTTCACTCTCTTTGCAGGAAAAACCCCTCAAACCCGAAAATCTACGTATTAAGTGGAAAATATTGGATATTATTTTATTTGTTAAGGTTTTAGCTAAAATGAGCCCTAAAAGGTACAAAGCAGCTTTTTCCAGTTTGTGAGGACCAGCAGTGCCTTGGCGCTGCCCCACCTCGGGCTGACACTGGTGCTGTATAGAGCTCCGCGTACGGCCGACTTGGGCACCACGGGGCAGTCACCTGCGCTCCGCCGGTGCCCCGGCTCCGTTTCCCATTATCCATCCCGGGAATGCTCCGTTCCCGTCCCGCCGCCGCCCGCCCCGAGGGGGGGGCGGGAGCCGCAGCGCACGGGGCTGGCGCGGCTCCCCCTGGCGGCCGTCGGTGGGAAGCCGGCCGGCCGGTCGGCGCTAAGGCCCGGCGGCGTTGTCGCGGCGCTGCCGTGTTGACAGCGGCGGCCGCGCCGGGAGCTGCCTCGGGAAGCAGGTCGGCGGCACCGGGCTCCCGTTCCTCTCTCCGCGCTATGGCCTTCATGGAGAAGCCGCCGGCCGGTAAAGTGCTGCTGGACGACACGGTGCCACTGACAGCGCAGATCGAGGCGAGCCAGAGCTTGCATTCCCACACGGTGAGCGGGCAGGCCGGGCCGCAGGGCTCGGCGGGGGGTGGCGGGAGCGGCCTGTACCGGGGATGGTAGGAGGGCGAAGTGAGGTAACGGGTACTGGGGAACGCGGGGAAAGGGGTGCCCGGGCGCGGGGGGATCGGGACTGAGCGGGAGCTTGCGGCAGGAGCGAGGCCGAGGGAAGCGGGAGCAGGGCCTGGGGCAGCTGCGGGGGGGTGCGTTGGGGCCCGGGACAGCTGGTGTGGGGCTAGGGGTGAGACCCGCGCCTTGGGGTCTGACCCCCGGAGAGACCCGGCCTCGGACGTGGCGGTGCCGCCGTTCCTGGTCCCCTGCCGCGAGCCGCGGCTTGTCGGGCTCCTCCTCTCCGTGGGGCGGCTTGTCCCTCCGCAGCCTGCCGCGGCTCTCGGTGCTGGTCCCGGCACGTCGGGGCGCAGGCAGTGGGCTCCTGGTTGTCCCGCTCCGAGAGAGGCCTTGTGCTTGCACGAATTGTAATCGCTGCTTTACCTCGGGGTCTGTTTGAGTGTTTGGGGCAGAAATGGGCTCGGGCTGCTGGTTTCGGTAGCTGGGATGAGGTTAGGTTTGAACGGGCTGCGTTTGCCATCGGGTCGAGCTGTGTGACTGCGGTGGGGGCTGTAAAGCTGCAGAGACACAACAGGGTACAGCCCCTCTGCTTTTGTTGTGGGGAGTGATGACACTCAATAGAACAAGCCCTGGGTGACTTTTATGTCAGACATTAGTCTTCTGGGATGTCTTGCACACACGCTGCCTACATAAGAGTTGTTCAGTGTTCCAGCATGCAGTAATAGTCCTAATTTCATAATCTTATGTTTGCAGTTATTTCTTACTTTAAAAACTAGGTTTCCTTATGGCATGACCAAGTACTGCTGTGAATCAGAGAGAGAACTGGCTGTTGCTTCTGATTCATGCTTTAGCTGACAGCAGGGATGCTGGGCTAAAGCTGGCCAGAGGTACTTCAGCAGCAGGTACCAGAGCAGGAAGCTTGTTTGAAATGGAGAGAGGATGTGTGACCCTTACACAGCTCCTATTCCTGCATTGTTTATATCTCTTCCTTGTTCCTTCCATCTGGTTAATACTCTTAACCTGAATGACAATAATTGCAGATTCACCACAGGATATACAGCTCATATGTAAACTGTCTTATTAAGTACTCTTCCTATATGTAATCTGCACTTAAGAGGTGTTTTCTGTGTGAGGCACTCATGTTACCTGATGTTCCAGCCTTCTTCTGAACAGAAGTTATGTCTGAGAAATTGACTGGAGGATCTTGCGAATCAAGCAGGCTCTGGGTCTTCTTGCAGGTCTTCTAGCACAGAGAACTCATGAGGTTTATTTTCTGGCAAGCCTGATACTTTTTACCTGTTTCAGGAGCTGAGGGATACATGTGCCAAGCCCTGTGAGAAGCTGTGTAGCTTCTAACACTCCCCAGTTAGCTGTCCAGATCATAGTTTGTTAACTTGTTTCCATCATGACTTATTACTTTGTTGGGTTCTTTTTGCCAGTGCAAATGACAATAGCTTTTTGTGCTCTTCCCTTTGTTTTGCATGATTTTGGTTTAAAAAAAAAAAAGAAGGGGGGGAGGGCACAAAGTTCTTTTAGAATGAGCACTTGGAAGTAATTTTTCAGTCCAGACTCTGTGTGTGTTGCTTATCTGGGTGAGTGTGATAGCAAATGTTGCTTCCCCTCCCACCTTTCATCTCTGTATTCTCCTATTAACAGATGTTCAGGAAAGACTTTCTACTGATCTGTTCTGATCTTTTGTTAATACCGGAATGCTGGAGCACTGCGCCTTTTGATTTCAAATCTGTCTCTAAGATACATCTATTAGTAATTGTTTGTTTTACTGCAGAAGCCCTGTTGATAGTTGAAAGATGGCTTGAAGTGTGTGGCACAGATGGTTTATATAGAGGCAGTGTGGGATAACAAAATACAGGAAGCCATTAACAGACTGAGATTCTTACTTGATGTAAGCCGACTATTTTGCTTTGGACACTTCATCTTATGTTCCTGGCATATGAGTAATTTCTTTATTGGTGGGTGATGCTGTCCCTTGTTTGAACTTTCCTGGTTTAAATAAGCCACACAAATAGATCCTTGTGTTTGAAGAGGACTGTAAATGTAAGCCTCTCTAAGAAATAAGGGTCAAAGTGGTTTTATGGGGCATTAAGGCTGTGTTTTCCTTCATTATATATAGATGTAAGGAAGTATTTTGTCATTAACTGAATGCTTTTTGGGTTTGTTCTGCATCCTGCCTCAAAGAAGTACCTTCAAAAGATACAGATCTGTACAATTCTTCATCCCAAACTAATGGTTGGAGAACTAGGTCTTCACATGCCAGACTTGTTCTAAAGCTGAAATTCAAAGGCTTCCATGAATCTATTCTTTTGTCAGCAGCATGTATTAAGATTTTATAATGCTGCTTAGTGTGGCAAGAATTGCTTTTAAACTTGTAATTTTTTTCCCTGTAGAACACTGCTTATAAAACCACTCATATGAAGATTATTCAGGCCAAGGTTAGGTGCCGGTTTCACATGGCAGCTGAACTAGTAATAATGTAAACTTTCTGTGGGTGCTGGAAATAGCCAGTCTTCTGAATAACCAGGTGAAGAATTTCAGGAAAAGCTCTGTAGACATGGTGAAATACCACACAAAAGACTAGAGCTTGTGTCAGATGAATAGTTTGCTTGTCTATTGTTCTAAGCAACTTCTGTTCATTTAAATTTAATACATCAGCCTGAGTAAGTGTAAACTTCATAGCATTGAGTCAAGGGCTGTACTTGGCAGAGGCTGAGTTTCTGTTTCCTGAGGATGAAGGTACAGCTAAAAAACCAGAACTGAAACCAAAACCCAGATGGTCCTCTGTACTTACCTGAACTCTCCAGAAATCTGGGACAGGACAAAGCTATTATTTACAGTGTACTTTAAGGGCTTGCATATTTTGCTTAGTAAGATCATGTCAACCCCCCAGTGTAGTTTTTAGATTGCTGGGAATCAACTGCAGCATTTTCTGGTAGCATTTTCACAAGCTCTTCATGTTTCTTTCAAGTCAAGGAGCTCAGAATTTCTTTCTTACACCTTGGGTGGAGCATCATCGCCATGCTTTAGTGCTGCAACAAATTGTCGGCTTAAGGTTTTTTTGTGTGCTCATTTCCAGTGATAACTGAAGATGAAAATGGTGCCTTTTCTTTCTTACAGAAGTTGTTTCCCCGGTTAAGTGTGTTACAAGCAACCTGAGTTTTGTTGATATGTGCAGTTGCATGCAAATAATTCTATAGTGTGGTGTTTATGGAGTCCTTTTCATTCTGAAAGCCAAATAAATCTGTATTGCAGGGACATTCCAGTGATACCCCACTTAATAGATTTTAAATTACATGAGCAAACCCTGTCAGCTTCATTTTGTCTCCTGCTATATGCTTCAATCGCTAGCACTGCATGAGAAGAGAGAGTAAATATAACTTCCAGGAGTAACTATAACTACAGGAGTGTGTTGGGCACCTTTCACAGGCACAATTCAGTGCTCTTGGTAGGTGTGTGTACCAACCAAATGAAGTTGGTTTCTTGCCATTGCATTCCTCAAACTCAACAGGAGTGGAGTTACATCCAACGTATTAAGACATTTTCCGGTGTCTCATCCTAAGGCCAAATGTGTTCTGACAGCAGAGGCATTTTCAGCACTAAAGCTTTAATAAATTTGGGCTATTGAACTCGCTTCATGTTGCTATGTTTTGTATTTGCTATTTTTAAGTGGCTTTCTTTCTAAGCCTTAAAATAGGATGCTGTTTTCTATCCCAATAATCTAGGCACATTCTTTAATAAGAACTGCACATCTCTACATACAAGCTTTAGAGCAGTTTAGAGCACTAAAATCACTTGCAAGTTATAATATACTTCTGAGCATTCCTTAATTCTTTCCTGAAGTGATTTTCCTTTTTCACCTATTTCATGTTGAGATTGAAGCAGTGGAACAGCCAATTTTGCTGCAGTACATTGTTGTCTCAAAGGCACTTGGAAATGAACAGCTGAAATAAATCCCTCCATAACGTACTCTCAGGATTTTTCCTTTTCCAATGATAAACGTTGACACTCACAGCTTTTAGATTAGAAAAATGTCAAAAAAGCATTTATATTTTTCCTCTACTGTTCTGTGATACAAAAACGGAGCCATGTGTTTCTAGAACTGTGGGGTTTATTTTAAAAGCTTGTAAAGGTCTTTGCACATCTGCTTCATAAGGAATTGAATCTCTGCAAAGTTGCCTTCCCTTTGTGGGGGTGGAAATCCTAAAGTTACTTTTAGAGGTGGCTTTAAAACAGGGAACTATTTGAGTTCACTTGTTTGAGGTTTTGCAAATTGCAGTCCTTCCACTGGACTTAGCAAGTTTGACCACCTCCCTCCAGCCTGAGCTCAAAAAAGCTGTTTCATCACACCTAATTTTAGATAGCCTAATCTTATGGCTTCGACTAGTGAGCCTACTAAAGTAATATTGCATCTGTAGCTCCTGCAAAGATTGCAGTCCAAGTATTAGTATCAGATCTTAGTAAATCCTTTGCAGTGCAATTCGAATGTTTTTGTTGGCTATTGAATATTTCCTGACGAATACTGAGTATTTCACTCTCCTGGTGAAGGCCATGGTGGCACAGGCTACTAGGAAGCTGTGATTTCTGCTGTATCTCTCCAGAGCTTTTCTCATTCAGTAAGTCTCATTACATGCAAGTGTGTGTCCTATTTTCCTCTGCAGTTGTCCTGTTTCATAACTTTCACTTACTGAATGGCTTACTCATTCCTACAGCATGTGTGGAACCCTATAATGTCCCAGACAAACATGTGTATTGTTTAAAACATAGGTAAACACTTCTGTGGCTGCTCATACCTCAGATGGGCTTAATGGCAGGTTGTGCAATAGCCAGTAATTACTGTGCCCTGTAGCAGAGAGGTCCCTGGGGCTGAGCAGCTTTCCTTATTTTGTTGTTACTTTTCACATGGTAGATTTCCTAAATAAACATTTAAAAGAGCTCCTTACCAGAAATGGTTCCAATCCGGCCTACTTAAGCAGGGATTGTATTCATGCTTAATTAGGCTTTCCTCTCTTTAAAGCTTATAAAATAAAGCCCTTTCAAACTTTTTGTTGATGTGACCTGAAGGTGACCTGGATCTTTATAATAGTTGGCTTTTCCAGCCTGTTGGATTAAACAGATGTACAGCAGAACTCTGTGGAAAACCAGACTGACTATCCTGAGCCAGAAATTTAGAGACTATTTTCTAAGGAAAACAGAATGTATTACCCAATATTGGCAAGACTCTCTATGTTTTATTATATGAATCTCTAAATTCACCATTTGTGCTTTCCTATTTTACCACTGCAAAAGCCTTTCTTTCCCATTTCCTTTCTGTTTTAAAACTAGGAAAGATGATAAACAGCAATTGTTAAACATTTGGACGTGCTTTGTTGGGTAACTTTCACCTAGGAATGTTAACAAAATTATCTGAGCAGCTCTGAGCTGCTGGTGCTGGTGTTTTCACAAGTGCTGGAATACCAGGGACTAACCCTGGGGGAAAATAAGCACCTAAATGTTGGCTCTGCATGAAAATGGGTAAATTCAGGATAATGTTAATCCCGGTCAGTGATTGTAAACTCTCAGTGGCAAAGGGCTGGAAAATGCAGCACGGCTATTACTGACCCATGGGGATATTTGGAAAGTAGTTTTTCAGAGACTCTCTGCAGTTCTGTAGTGGTAGGAAGAAGATTTTAGGAAATGACAGTGCAGCTTTCCCTACTCCGCTTTCCTGACTAACTGGAACAACAAGGAAATGCTCCCATAGGTAAAACTGCTTTGCTTGGCATCTTTAGAAATGAATATTGAACTGCTACTGGAATGTCAAGGTTGTGGCAGGATCCGACTTGACAATATTGATAGGAAGAGCAGCAGATGTACAGACCTGACCTGTGGGGGAATCTAGGTGGGTTTGGCTTGGGGTTGTGTTTCTGGCCTGTCTGGTTGGTGGTTCCTATGTAGTTGCTGCAAGTGAGTTTGCTGCCTGTGGACTAAATCAATAGCAGGAGGTTGTCTCTCTCCTGCAAGCTGAGACCTTTCTTTACCAACTAGCAGCTGTTGGGGCTCCTTTAAAGTTGTTTGGTAAACTGAGCATAGGAAAGATTTTGAGCCATTCATGTAGGAGTGAAAGATTCCATGAGAATTTCTGCATTAGTGTAGCTAACCTAGGCCTCACTGAGCCAGGCTGTTGATCTCTAAAGTTGTCAGCAGGAGTGAACTGTGGTAGCCGCTTCTGGAGCCTTTTCCATTCTATTATATATTTACATTGCAAATGAAAGACAGACTGGGACAACTTGGGCCTTCTCAGGAAGCTATGGGGAGAACTGGCTACCCTGGATTTGGAGAAGGCTGAGGTTCTGAATGACTTCTTTGCTTCAGTCTTCACTGGCAAATGCTCCAACTGCACCACCCAAGTCTTGGAAGGCAGACGCAGGGGCTGTGAGAATGCAGACCTTGGGCCCACTGTAGGAGAGGATCTGGTTCGAGACCGTCTTAAGAACCTGAATGTGCACAAGTCCATGGGGCCTGATGAAATCCATCCGCAGGTCCTGAAGGAGCTGGCGAGTGAAGTTGCTAAGCCACTGGCCATCATATTTGAGAGATCATGGCAGTCAGGGGAAGTTCCCAACGACTGGAAAAGGGGAAATATAACCCCCATTTTCAAGAAGGGGAAAATGGATGACCTGGGGAATTACAGAGCAGTCAGTCTCACCTCTGTGCCTAGCAAAATCTTGGAGCAGATTCTCCTGGAAGCCATGCTAAGGCACATGAAAAACAATGAGGTGCTTGGTGGCAGCCATCATGGCTTCACTAAGGGGAAATCCTACCTGACCAGTTTGGTGGCCTTCTACGATGGGGCTATGGAACTGATGGACAGGGGTAGAGCAGCTGACATCATCTACCTGGACTTGTGCAAAGCGTTTGACACTGTCCCACACGGCATCCTTGTCTCTAAATTGGAGAGACATCAATTTGATAGGTGGGGCACTCGGTGGATAAAGAACTGGCTGGATGGCTGCACACAAATGGTCTGAATGATCTTAAGATCCTTTCCAACCCTAACTATTCTATGATTCTATATTTTCCTGAGTTAGATGATGCAGCTAATCAGAACTGATTCTCAGTGTGCCTATCGGTTTTCCTTGTACTTGCATTTATTTCCTGTGGGCCCAGGCTCAGTACCACTATCAAATCAGGCTGTCTCAGAAGAAAATCATTCTAATTCAGATATTTTTCTTCCCCTAAGCAAAACAGAATTTGGCAGTGTAATAAAGCTTTTGTGCATTTAGGCTTTTTCCTTGAGGAGTTGAAAGCTCTTCTTTGGTCCTATGGGAAACATATATCAGCAGTGGTGCTAATTATAATCACAAGACAAGCTGGTTGCTGTGTGGAGGCAATAGGAAGTATCAACTTCATACTAAAACTGAGCACATTGTGATCTGCTGATTATGTGCAGCTATGGCAGATATTGGCATTGGGGTTGTATTTCTTGTTATGGCTTCTCTGCTACAGCTATTCTTTGACTTTCAGTCTCATTATCAATTCTGGGGAGGAAAAAAAATCCAGAATACCAATACATCAGAAGTTCTTTTGGCAGGGTAGTGCCGAGATGGCTAATTCTTTGTTATAGTCAGTGCAGATGGAGAGAGTGTTCGGGGGGGAACTTAGCTTTTCCATACAGACAGAACTAACAACTACATCTGAGGAGTGATGCTCTCTCTTCTTTCAGGTTGCAAACCCTGTGACTTTAAGAAGGGGCTCAATTAGTCCTTTAGGGTGCCAAAGCAGAACTAGATGAGCTAATGCTTGAATATGCATGGAAAACAATAGTTGTGGACCAAATCTGTGGGGTATTTTTACCATGAGAATGAGCTCTGAGCCCCAAGTTGGTTATCACGAGGCTCTCCAGAAGAGACAACTGTTATTATCAATCAGAATGATTGTATGCAATAAGATGCTTTGATTGTTGTCTAATGAATTTGTGAGTTCTGCCTGCTCAAAAGCATTCTTTTAGGGTGCAATAGAAAAGATTATTCACTGTATGAAGAACAAATGCTACCAGGGTTCAAGCATAATATACTTCTTAGAAAAGCATAGAAAAGATGAATGACTGAACATGGTGAATCATCACTGACGTGGTTTTTCAGAGAAACAGCCAATGTTCCTTTGAGACTTGCTGTATAAGCAGTTGCTGCAATTTTTTGGCTGTGCGTGGAGTAGCCTCTTCCTACTTCCCAAAACGCAGCAGCGATCACAAAACAGGAAAAGCCACATTAGTGGTGAATCTGGGTTTCCAGGTATCTCTTTTATTGGTTCCTGTCACTCAGTTTTTCCACTGGTTGCATTTGCAATCAGCTCTGTGGATTTTTGTTACTATTTATGAGGATTTGGGCTTCTTGTTTTGCAGGAAAAGACCTTAATTATAATTTCAAATGGGGAAGAGAAAGCAATATGGAGGGTGCTGCCAGGCTGACTTTCTGCAAACAGATGCTTTAATTCCAGTGTAATAGATATGTATTTTGGTTTGTGATATCTTGGACTTCCATAATTTCCAACTAAGCTGCTAGTACCTTTGGGGGGGTCCCTTCCAACCCAAACTATTCTATGATTCTGTGATATAAAGAGTTTAAAATCACTCTTAGTTTCATGCTTGTGACTCTTGAATTTGTTATAGATGGTTCAAAATTGTTATAGGTATTTGACGTAGAATCATAGAATAGTTAGGGTTGGAAAGGGCCTTAAGATCATCCAGTTCCAACCCCCTGCCATAAGCAGGGACACCTCACACTAAACCATGTCACCCAAGGCTCTGTCCAACCTGGCCTTGAACACTGCCAGATATGGAGCACTCATAACTTCCTTAGGCAACCCATTCCAGTGCCTCACCACCCTAACAGGAAAGAACTTCTTCCTTAGATCCAATCTA